>PVKC010024324.1:0-16928 GCA_004027635.1 Crocidura indochinensis | reverse complement strand
ACCTGAGAAAAAGCAAGGGTGAGCTGTGGAAAATAGGAACATTGGCAACTGGAAGGGACAGATAGCACTTGCCCATGTGAACTGCATGGCTGCCTCCTGGGAAGCTAGAAGATAGTCGGGATTGTAATTAATGGATAGGGATGTTGCTTCTCTTTCCAGGATAACTGTGACATTGCAAATTGGTGAAATTACACAGTTTGTATTCTGTAATTTTGTTTGACTAAAAAAAATTAACTAGTAAAATAGCCTCTAGGAAACTCAAAGGAAGCTTAGCATCAAAATGTGTACTGTGAACAGCTTAGCACTGAACTTGAAAGGTATCCTGCAGTTAACTATTTCACTTATAGGCTGGGAATTTCTACAAACCTAGTTAAGTGAGTGTTCTTTATAAAGATCCTGCTGTTTTGGGCTATAGATAAAGACATCGAACAAGGCACTGCTAAAGGGAGAAGTTTTTAACTTACACTATACATTGTCTTAAATGTCAAAATATATGCCATTATTTAAAATCCTCTCATTCAAATTAGCCATATATGTGTTTTACAGAATCATTAATTTCTACTGACTCATTTTAAAAATACCATCACTGAAAATCACACAGTTCTCTTCTCTACAGAAGAACTAATTAGGTATTCCATATTGATATTATGTGACATGACATTAATTTCTTGTACCTACTTAAGTAAGGAAGAGAGGCACAACGATTTCTTTTCCTTGATGACACTACAAGTCACTGAAAGAAAGTAAAATGGAGGGACTAAATAAAAATAGGGGTTAGAGAGAGAAAATCAATAAATATCTAAATTATTTAAAGAAAAGCTACAACCGGGTGTCTTCCTGTCATGCATCATACCCTGGATCTGAAATCAGACAGGTGAATTGTCTCCAGCCTGCATTGGTTTGGGCACTCTCTCCAGCCTGCTCATTAGCAGCTCCAAGTCTAGGCTCCCTGTTAGTAGAAAGGCAGGGATCACAGCAGGGAAGTTATATCTCAGGCTTCTCACATTCCTGCTCTATCTTAGCAAAGCTTTACAAAGCCTTTTCTGGCAGCTCATTAGTAGGTGCACTGATGCATAAGAGACAGTCATTAGAACTGTTTTTCAACATTGGCTTTTGATCAGGTGACTAGTAGCATGGTGGAGACATTTACTTACATTGTTTTCCATAAGAGTTTCTGTTGCTATATTGAGGATGACATATTTAAAAATGTTGAAAACTAGCTTGACCTTTTTTATGACAAAAAAAGAGAAGAAAATGAAATCCCATTAGTTCCCCAAATCTTGCCTTCATACTGTCAACTATGACGTAATAGATGTGTGGACCTCTCCCTCGGTATCTGCTCTTTTAGCTTTTAATAATCTAAATTAAGTTCAAATATGTCATTTGATTTACAGTTATGAGAAAAGGATGTTAGTGCAAGCAAATAAATATAATAAATTATCATTAGCTTTATATAGACTCATTAGAGATTTTTTTACATGTATATACTATAAAAGCTGATTTTCAAAATTAGGACAAAATGCATCATCTACAATTTAATAAAGCATTAAAATTATAAGAACAAATTCAGATAGTTGATTTATCTTTAAAGAGCTTTCATTGTAAAAATGTGTTAAGGTTTCAAAATCTATTTTTTAAGCAATAGCCTTATACACTGGGTATGAGAAAAGCATATATAATTAAGTAAAACTCCATTATACAATAAGACTAAATTTGTCACTCCACTAATGCTCTTTATATTTAAAAAATTACTAAGAGTAGCTGTACTTTTATTAGTAAATGTTCTTTTCAATGATGATTATCTTTTACCATCAATTTTGTTTCCTGTTCTACCAACATTATTGTTGTCAGGATTTAGTTTGATGAGAATTTTTATTTCATCACTTCATAGAGGAACATTTTAGCCTTTGATTCCTTATAAACAGAAGAAAATCATGTAAGCACATACCCTGACATGTAACTCAAAAGGATGAGAAGCTTTATTTGTCAAACTTTACTGAAACAAAGCGCATCAGCTTAATCAGGTCTGTTCTTGGCAATGTAGGAACATGACATGCCAATTACATAAACTTTCAACTAAGTGAAGACTCCTGCTGACTAATTCAGTGTTGATTGTTTTCCGCTACTTGGCTTTGACTGCTTGTTAAGACTCAAAAAAAAAAAAAAAAAAAAAGGAAGATGGGAGAGAGGGTAAAAATTGTAGGAATTCTCTCTCCTTCCGTCAAACATTCTTATGATTGCCAGCAATTAGTTAAGCTTCTTGGCGGTAAAATGACAAGATGGAACTTGACCAAACACAATGTGTGGAACTCACAGGCATCTGCCCCAGCTGAAAGACATTACAATGTTTGTTAACCTTACGGGTCATTCCTGATTCACTTCTGCAGACAGAAAACAAGATTTATATAACACAGATCAATACTGCCCTAAGACTTTCGCCATTGAGGATGCTAGATTGAGGCACTTCTCTTTATCAGTTTACCATGACACTAATGTATTTTGCCTGTTTTGCCTGGGCAGTGATGAATCTGTTGGCAAGAGAAAACAAATAAGTTTTGTTGTTGAGAGACATGTTGTCCATGATTTGTCTCAGCAGACATGCCAACTTGCTGGCCAATTCATTTCCTATTTAATTTAAGTGGCATATCTGTCTTCCCCTTTCAGGTATGTCTTTTGTCTATTGCACAACCACACTGGCAGTGCTCTGAGAGACTTTGCAGTAGATCTTTGCAACTAGATTGATACAGAACCAATCTATAATTTTTAGAAGAATCTCTCAGAAATTTAGAAGCACTGTCTAACCCAGTGTCTGGCATGGAATCTTCTGTCTTTACTGTCTGGGATAAAGGGAGATTTTAACAGTATAGATTTTATAGCTAAATGATGACATAAATTTGAAACTACATATAAATATAGAGAGAACTACCTTATTATCATCAAGAGTTTATTTCCTAGATGGAGAAATATTTTTATTATAAAATCAGTAAAGTATTACTTAATTTAAAACATGTATCTTAATTCTGGTCCCAAATATATTCATTACCGCAATTAATTTTTCTCATTAATCTTGAAAAAATACTTGATAATATTTAAATAGTAGTGTAAACATTAGATGAGTTTTGTTTTAATGCACTGCTTTTTTAGCTTAGCTTTTAATGAAGCATCTTAAAAGAAATACGCCTACCCTGTCACCAGTCACTCATGACATCTAACAAAATATTAATAGAAAAGTCAGGGGAAAAAATGACTTTACATTTCAAGTCATGACCAAGCTGATGCTTTAGGAAAATGTGTCGAATGGTAAAATTTTAAAATAGGAACTCCACAAACACTGACAGCCCTTAAGCAATCGAACAGTTAACACAGCACAGCACAGTCCACAAATGTGCCAGCTAAATCTCTGTGTCAGAACACATTAATTATAGCAGTCAGTTTACCTTTCTCCTTCATAACATTTTTGATTAAAATTTCACACATTACAATGATATGTGTCTTTTCTACAAGCTGTGAAATTTACTCAGCCATCAATGGGTTAGGATTTTGTTCCTAAGAAGCTTATAATACATAAAAAGTTGACTTATGATCTCCGAATAGTGAAATCAAGGACAGTTTCTTTTGGTTAGACTTACAATTTTATACCAGCATTGGTGTCGCAGAGCAAAACATTCATTAGTAATACTGTACCCCCAAAAGCAATAACTTCTCTTTTAATATGTTGGCTTAAAATTTATAACTGCAAGGCTTAATTAAGCTGTAGATTATGTTTTGAAAGGTATAGTCAATGTAATGAATCCCTGAAGATGAAAAATAAACAATAAAAGATAATCAAAACATTTATCTATTTAATGGATTTATATAGTTGTTTTAGAAATGTTATTTAACAGATGTGCAAAGATTAATAAAATAATGCAATAATTTTTGAACATATTCAAATAATTACTGTCTAATTCAATACACAATAATTTTTATTTTAACTCTACAACCACAGAATACAAGAGTATAAATCTATAAGCTTGAAAATCTATAATTTAAAAAGCTAAAGAAATGTAACTTTTCTATACCTTTATTGATTGATTATGTAATACAAGGCTATTCTTGATTTAAAAATTAAGGATTTAATAAGGTCAATTTGACCAAAGAATTCTCCATTCATCATTTATCAAATCTAAACTTTTCACTTATTACATCAAGTTCTGAAATTGCAGTTGATTAAGAATTTTGTTTTTAAACAAAATTTAAGATTTGAAGTAAAGTGTAAGTATACATTATATTTAAATATAAGTAAGTAAATATTTATTTACACTCCCATCTAACAGGAATACACATTAAGTTTCAGCTCTATGTTTACATAAAATCAAAATTAATAAATACTATGCATTACATATATTATTTTACTTGAAAATGATATGTGGTCAAAGAGATAGTATAGGAATAGAGGACTTTGGCTTCTGCCAACTAAAGTTTGATTCTCTGTTCAATTCCCCACTAGCACATCTTTTCCATAAAATAAAAAGGGTGATCCTTGAGCACACAGTTCTAAGACCTGTCTACCGGAGATATAATTTCCCTCCCAACAAAATTAAACAACAGGGATGAAAGGGAGGGATATTAGTAACCATGAGGGAGGGAGGTGGTTATACTGGGGGTTGATATGGTGTTGTACCACAGTAGTGCTGGTTCACGGGAAACCATTTTCAATTATATTGTAAATCACAGAAAAGGGATAAAATGAAGTTAATAAAGCAAATAGAAAATCACTATAAATGATTTAAAGATTTGCTGAAGCAAATTTGTGATTATTCTTTTTTGTTTTGTTTTTTGTTTGCTTTGTTTTTTGAGCCACACTCAGCGGTGCTCAGGGGTTACTCCTGGCTGTCTGCTCAAAAATAGCTCCTGGCAGGCTCAGGGGACCATATGAGAACCCGGGATTCAAACCAACCACCTTTGGTCCTAGATTGGTTGCTTGCAAGGCAAACGCCGCTGTGCTATCTCTCCGGGCCCTGTGATTATTCTTAAACACCTTAACTTTTCTATATGAAAAGAGGTAGAGTTAAAAATTATTTTTGTAACTTAAAATGCATGTGGATATGGGGCTGAGAAATAGTACAAGGGTATGATTATGATTCTTGTCTTGAGTGTGGTTGAATTAGGCTACATCCCAGAAACACATATGGTCTCCTGAGCCCCGGAGTGATCCCTGAGCATAGAACCAGGAGTGAATTCTTAGCTTTGTTGTTGTGCCCCCCACAAAAATACATAAGTAAATAAAATGAATTTTGATGTATGTCAAGATAATACATTTAATAAAGGTCTTGCCTTTCATGCAGCTAATCTATATTTGATTCCTAGCACCACACATGGTTTCCCAAATACTGCAAAGAATGATACCTGAGGATAGCCAATGAAAGCCCTTAACACTTGTAGATGTGGTTCCCAAACCAAAATCATAATCATAATCAACCTGATTGTCATCATCATCATCAATGTCATTATTGTCGTCATTACCATTATTATCACTATCATCAATGCATGTGAATTTGAGTTTAGTCCTTAATAATACATGGTGTGTCTAGCACTTCTGGGAAGCAAGACACTTTTCTTTCATGGGACTATCACAGTTCAATCCCATTTGGTCCTTTGAGCACTGCCAAAAGTGGCCCCAGTACATAAATACAGAAGTAAATCTTGAACATTGCTGGGTGTTAAAAAAAAAAAACCTAAAGAAACAAAATGAACATTTTATATTTTGCTAATTCTGAAAATTTTAATGAGTACAATAGTAATTTGGGGGATCTTTACAAACTCATAGTTTGGGTGGAGAAAATTGAAATTTAAATAGATGTATGTAAATTTATCATTAAGAAATATTTTGGGGGTCAGAGCAATAGTACAGTAAAGAGCTTGTGGTCCAAATTTAATCTCTGGCATCCCACATGGTCTTCTTACACTGACTGGAGTGATCCCATAGCACTATGAGATATGCCCTCCTACCCAAAAGAATTATTTTTGTAAGCCTGGAGAGATATTTCAAATAGTAAAGAACATACATTATAAGTGTGATGCTCTGAGTTGAAGTCCTGGGACTGCTAATGTCACCCTCTCTCAACCCAACCTCCCCTGGTGTGGCCCTAGTTTGCACCTACTATCACTAGGAGTGACCCATTTAAAAAAAAACATGCTTATATGTTTTATCATATATGATCCTCAAATCATTCTATTAAGGTCAAGATTTATTTTAAATAATCATTAGAATTTATTTATCTTTAATTTAACAAATAGTCTAAAATTGGGAACAAGGATTTGTGTGCAAAAAAATTATGGAGTCATTTGGAAAATACTGAGACAGTGAGAATGAAAGAGGTGCAATACATTAAAGTGTTCAAAGGCAAGCAGACTGCACTCAACCTTACAGTCGCTACATTAGTGGGCCAAGGAAAGATGGTAATTATTTTATCAACAGGAAGACACCCATGCACCTTATTACACATAGACTTAGATTTTCACCATGACAAAGATTTTAACATTTCTTAAATGTCCTATAATATTAAATTTGAGAATTAACAATAGTTTCTCCCTGCCAATTTCTGCATCAAAGCTGACCAAGCTGCTCCTACTCTGGAATTTTAAACAAAATCTAATTAAATCAACAAAGTTCACTGGATGAGGTTAGACTGTTTCCTGAATGCACATGACTCTGCTGCTCTGCCTGGAAGAGCTCTCAGCCTTGTTCTCAGCTGACTTTTTCTTCTGGCTGGCCCTTGATCAAACTTAACGATCCCCAGCTGTATCAGTTCCCTGCCTGCCTTAACCCCAATTGGCCTAGCCTCACATCTCTGCAGCCTGGAGAACAAAAAGTAAAGCCAAACTGACCAGCACCTCCTTAATGTAGTCCTAGATAATAGCTAGTAACATTGAAATAATTTCTTTTCTTCTTCCACATGCTATGGAAATGGAAAAATTGCACATTAAAAAATCAGAATAAGAGATAATAATGAGTCAATCTGGTTGCAGCTACAGCACTGTCCCCCCACTCATCTCTCCCACGTCATTATTTTAAAGATGTTTACAAACCTGCCAGTAGAGTGCAGAAACTATGGCTGAAAGTTCTTCGAAATCTGTTCTGAATTGGTTACAGATGTTCTCCAGCCCTAAGTTCTGTGTGCCCTCTCCATAGCCAAAGTATTTCTAATACAGACTTTTTCTCCTGGGTAGATAGACCAGGTTACTAGTAGATGCAATTAGTAGATTAGTTTGTTTTAGAGGAAAGATGAAGAATGTATAACAAATCAAGTTTTCAACACAAAGATTGGCAAGGACTAAGTTTGTCATAATTGGCTTTCATCTCCAAGATCCTCCTCTTTGCAGATGTCAACAAGAGACTTTAACTGAAGGCTGAGAGTTATATGTAGTTGAAAAAGTTATATGTAGTTGAAAAATTCTTAATAAATAACTAATAAACACTCATGACTATATTGTGAAAGCTATGTGCTCCACCATTTATCAATTGTCTAAGTTAGTTAAAATAATAGTTTATCACTGCTTTGGTACAGTCTCAATGTTCTCTCTCCTTAGGTTTTGTAGTATTGTTTGTACATTTCAATTATAGTAGTAAATAAAAAATGTAACAATGCAAAGGAAATACAGGTATTTTGTCACTCTCTCCAGCTCAGGAGATACATATTTTGCAGACAGTTTTATGTACTCTATAATAAAGAAAAATGTCAATTTCTTATGATTACCTAAGCCACAATATAGTTGTACAAAATAGCATATTTACGTAGGAAAAGGAATGTAAAAAGTTGAAAATAACTTTTTTAAAATGTTATCTGTTAACATTTTTTTAGAATTTCTGTGTATAGATAAAGCTTAACAGCAAGCAAATATTTTCTAAAACATACCTGATAGATTACTTTTTACTTTGCTAAAGGCAAATAGTAGAAAATGAAAAAATATGTTTGCTAAGTTCTTGTTTTATTTTTACAACTATTTTGATAGGGAATCATTTATGGTGCATGCATATATACATGTTTACACATTGCTACACAAGAATGATATGGATTTCCTTTGCTATATTCTGAAAATAAAATTGGAGAGTATATGACTATAATTTCATGGGTTTAAAACTGACTTCTAAGGTGTATCTTGTTACACTCATTTTTTAAAAAATAGAGGTTACTACACTTTGAACATTGTAATGCTACTAGTGGGATATATACTCATTTTGTAAAGATATTTGGGCTTATTTTTTCTAGTTATATTTTTTAAATGGAACTATTGAATATTTTAATGTGTTTAATCATATCACTGTCTTTTCTATGGAAATTCAGTTTTATCATTCTTATTCTCTAAAAAGTTTGCACTTTAATACTTATGCTGAAAAAGTCCTCTGATTACTGAACCCAAATTACCGAGAAATAATTTAACATTCTCGTATAATTGTTTAAAGAAAATGTGCCTATTAGTTTATATACATCACACTGCAATTTTCGTTCTTTAAAGATTTCCTAATCAGGGGCTGGAGAGATAGCATGGAGGTAAAGTATTTGCCTTGCATGCAGAAGGACTGTGGTTCGAATCCCAGCATCCCATGTGGTCCTCTGAGCCTGTCAGGAACGATTTCTGAGTGTAGAGCCAGGAGTAACCCCAGTGCTGCCTGGTGCAACCAAAAACCAAAATAATAATAATAATAATTATTATTATTATTATAATAATTTCTAATCAACATGCATTTCTACTGTTGAGGAAGCCTGAGGAGTTTTCTGTATGTCTGCTTGTTGGTATCATTGTCAGTCCATCTATCTGTGTGTATACCTGTGTCCTTATTAACATCATTTACTCTGCCCCATGCCCCAGAAATATGTCTTTCCAGTAAAGGTGTTCTAGGTAAATGATTTTAAGACTCTATAATGAAAAGTACTATGCAAAGACAAGATTTATCCATTCACAATAAGTGATGAAGTCTAGCATCTGAACTTGCCTTGCTGAAAGCATTTTTGTAGCGAATGGTTCAGAGAGTGATCTTCATTCAAGTCTGCTGGGGATAATGTGTCCAAAGTAAATACCCAAAAGGCCTTCCTTCTACTAAGTTCACCACCTGAATTATCCTCCCTCTGTGAAGGATTAATTTTCTAAATGTACGTGAATTTCAAACTAGAAATTGCATGGTACAAATTAATAAAGAGTTTAGCTGTAGGGCAATCAGTGGCACTTTTCCTAATCAAGTTCAGTATACCCTCTGTACCCTTTTAAAATTCTAATAGTTCATTGACTGTATTTGAAGTCACATGGGCATGTCATCACACAAATAGCCTTATTAGAAAAACAACTCTCGAATTAATAAAATCCGTGACTATCATTGTCAGAATGCAAGAAGCATAGAAAGAATGAATACCATAAGGGTCCTTGCTGAAAGCATGTGGTAAGCTAAATACTTTAATCCTCTGTAATATTGGCCTTTGGAGTTCTGAGAATACTGTTACCACTTTTGATTTGATCTCAAGACTTAACCTAAAATGATATCCTTAGTGATTTAGGCTAAGAGATCTGTATGATTACTTCAGGCTTTTTCCTTTTTGCACATTCTCTATTCCTCTTTTGTTTCTTTATTTTATATAACATAAAAGTGATGTTAAGTTCCTCAGCTTATGACAGCTAACATATCACATATTTCTTTACTTTAGTTTTATTTTTTCTCGCTTATTCAAAT
Source organism: Crocidura indochinensis (assembly GCA_004027635.1). NCBI lineage: Eukaryota > Metazoa > Chordata > Mammalia > Eulipotyphla > Soricidae > Crocidura > Crocidura indochinensis. Next base: position 7,222 of record PVKC010024324.1, on the reverse strand, counting down.
TGCACCTTCCTTTCCCCTTTTATCTTCCTGATAAGTTCTATGGCTAGTAGGAATATTAATTTGTGAACTATGTAAGATTTTTTAAAATAATGATTTACACATGTGGGAATTTGTTGATTTGTGTAATAGCTATTATACTATAGTCTAATATTGCTTTTCTGAGTTTTGTGGGGTTTTTTTATATTTTATTTTAACACCTTGATTACATACATAATTGTGTTTGGGTTTCAGTCATGTAAAGAACACCACCCATCACCAGTGCAACATTCCCATCACCATTGTCCCAAATCTCCCTCCTCCCCACCCGCCTCCCCTGTACTCTAGACAGGCTCTCCATTTCCCTCATACTTTCTCATTATTAGGACAGTTCAAAATGTAGTTATTTCTCTAACTAAACTCATCACTCTTTGTGGTGAGCTTCTTGAGGTGAGCTGGAACTTCCAGCTCTTTTCTCTTTTGTGTCTGAAAATTATTATTATTGCAAGAATGTCTTTCATTTTTCTTAAAACCCATAGATGAGTGATACCATTCTGTGTTTTTCTCTCTCTCTCTGACTTATTTCACTCAGCATGATAGATTCCATGTACATCCATGTGTAGGAAAATTTCATGACTTCATCTCTTCTGACAGCTGCAAAAATTTGTTTTGTTTTACTCATTAGAATACATTATTTCCTTTTCCTCTCTATACTTGAAGTTTATTGCCTCTGATTGTTACATACTATTTCAGGCTTACTCATGATTCTGTTTTCATGGATCACTCTTAGTGAACTTGGGGAATCATGTGTGTTTTCAGGGACTGAACCTGGTTTCACTGCATGCAAGGCAAGCATCCTCTGTGCAGAAACGTTTTTCTGGTCCTTCATAACTTAATTAAAAATTATAATTATCATTTATATTTATGTTGTTAATCTTATTTAAATACTCTTACTTTTAGATCTTGGATATTTTAAATTATAATTGTGAACAGCCTCTTATTATGTTCTTATTTGGATTGCTGACTATCTCAAGTACTTACATTTGAAGATTTTTAAGTTTTCACTACCCAGCGACAAAAAAAAAAAAAAATGAACACTAGAGGAACAGAAATATTTACTTATATAATACTTGTTATGACATAAAGTACTTTTCAGTAAACACTGATTCAGAACTCAATAAAATAGTTTTATCTTTATTATTAGTTATTTTGCTACTTTACATATAAAGATTAATCATTCTAAGTTCAAAAGATAATATTTAAATTTGTCTTAAATGCTCTGCATGTTTTGTATGTTTATAAAAATATTACAAAATGATTTTACAAGTAATATGAAAGAAAAATGACTCAATGGTTTAGTAATATATAACATTTTGTGAGTTTTGGCGTTTATGACTCTGAAATGCCATTTAAAAAATAAATAAAAGTCAAAATCCATAAACAAAGACTGAAGGAACAGGATGTGTGTCAGTGACTGTGTGTGAAATTCACGATGACCTCACCATAGGCATGGTAGTGAGGCAGAAGTTTATTAGTGAGTCTCATTACCCTGCTATGGAGGGGTGAAGGATGGGAACATAAAACACAATAGCAGAATCATGAGTGAAAAAACTATTAACTTAGTGTCAGATGAATGTTAACTCAGTGATTTTTTTTTTCAGTAGAGTCTATGGATTTGCTTTGATCACTCAAAACAGTATCACATGAACCTTACTAGTGATATATAACTTATATGCACAAAAATTATGTGATAAGACATATTATTCAAAAATGAACTCAGGAGACTAGATTTATGTCTAATTACCATGAATAAATACAGCAACTGTGCACTGCTAAACTTCATTGCCTTTTTGCAGACAGAATGCAGCTATAGAAATTAGCCAGAGAATCTATAAACCAGAGAGCATGAAAGAACGATAGCAGCATAAGAAATTAGGCCCTAATCATTCTTAAAGATTTTAGTTCATGAGTATAACACTGACTAGTAGCATGCTCGACTCAGAATATAATGACTTTTAATTTTTTAATTTTAATTTTTCTAAATTGATTTTGTCATTTTAATCAAATGTTACTTATGAATATGAATAAAAAGTCAATCAAGAGCATTGAATGATAGGGAGTAGAGCATGTGCCATGCACACAGCTGACTTAGATCTAATTTCTGGCATCCAAGATAGTCCACTGAGCACTGATAAAAGTAATTACTACATGCAGAGCCAGGAATAAGCCTTGAACACCATTGAGGAGGGCCATAGAAACAAAAATAAAAAATCAAGTATTCCTAATAAGAACATTGGTCATAGGCAAGTTTTGTTTTGCTCTTATTCTATAGATTTATGTGCATCATAAACTATAAAAAATTGGTCAACATAAGATATACTTATATTTTAGAGTATAAATATTCTTTAACATAATTTGATGCCCATAAATTTAATGAAATCTAATATAGTATCACAAATGAAATTAAACTTAATTACATTATACAAGTAAATCTCAATACAATACATATCTAAAACCCAATTATTAAACAGAATAACATCCACAGAGCATAATAAAAAGTATTGTTCAATTATTTTATGATATGTTGTAATGCAATACGGAGAATAACTAATTGCTTCAATAACTATCTTGCTATAGTGAATTAGAAGACTATGTTTTGAGATAAAAATATATTGCTTTTTTGGGGACCGGAACAATAGCATAGCTGTCAGGTATTTGCCTTGCATGCTGCTGACCCAAGACATACCTGGGCTCGATCTCTGACATTCCTTATGGTCCCCTGAGCTTGCCAGGAGTGATTTCTGAGCACAGAGTTAGGAGAAACCCCTGAGTGCCTCACAGTATGGCCAAAAATATAAATCAAAAAATTTTCTTTTCATGTTTTCGGAGTTGAAATTGGCCAATTAGGGGCTGGATAGATAGTACATTGAACCAGCCCAGGTTCGATCTCCTAGACATCTCCAGGTATGAACCACAAACTAGCTAACTAAATACAATAAAGATGTCATATTGATGTCAACAACTAATGAAAATTGTAAGGCTAATGAGTGATCTTTTTAAAGTGATCATTATAAGCATATCTTTTTAAATACAGATATGTTTGAGCTATATTAAATAGTTACATCAGTCTAAAATAGTAAAGCATTTGGTTTTTCATGTTTCAACATTATTTTTATTTGATTATTGTTGGTAATTGTTTACCTACCTGTATTATAAATGACTTCATATTTAAGAAAACATGCTTTATTTTCTGTCATTTTTTTAAATCAAGAATAAAAGAATAAGCCCTTCATAATTGCGAGTAAAATCTTCAAAAAGATAGGGACAGAGGTTGGAGCAATAGTAAATTGGGAAGGCATTTGCCTTTGCATACAATCTAGATCCCTGGCATCCCCTTTGCTCCAAAACCTGCGAGAGTAATTTCTGATCACAGAGCCTGGAGTAACCCCTGAGAACCACTGAGTGTGGCCCCAAAAACAAAACAAAGCAAAACAGATCAAAATAAAACAGAAAGGACAGGGACTGATACAGAATGATCTCTCTCATACATGGGCTGGCTATTAAGGAGCATTGTAAGGGGATAACTAAAGACCAGAAGCAACGGAGTCTAAGAACCTGTTTACAAAACTGAGCTAACCATGCAGTTGTGAAAGGGTATCAGAGGTAAAGAACGAGGAATTAAGGAAGTCCCTAAGAAAACAAACGGAAATGGATGTTCTGGCATGGACTATGGTATAGTACTGGAATATAGCATTTATGAAGCCCTAAACATTGACAGACAGTATTGTCAAACTGTAAATCTCAGTGAATAAAATTTTAAAAATACTCAAGTTTTGAATGTATATAAATAGTTCTAATAATTTAATGTATTCCAATCCAAAGATAAATATTTAAACATTTAAATGTTATTTATATAACAAATATGGAGATACAAATATTGGCACATGACTAATTGTCTTGCTTAATGTTATAAGGTTTAAATTTTTAGATCTAATCAAATTCTTGTTCTCTAAATTAAACTCAAAATTATGTATATAAATAAAATTGAATAAGTTTATAGATATACAAATATTTTCTTTTCTTTTTGTTTATATAACTGATTAGGGTACATAAATTTATAGAAAAACCTTGTAAAAAGTTATTTCTGAAACAATTTAAACACATGAAGGTGGAGACAATCACTCATTTCAAAATGGTAAATTTTACATTATTTGCAATATTGTTCTCTTTCAAATTTTGTTTGTTGCTTTGCTTTGAGGCAAAGAAATTTGAAGCAAGAAAGATCATGCAATAGAGGTGCGAAAATTCAGATAGCAGTTAATTAGTTTAGTTAGACGGTTAACACGAACATAATGGATTTTAGCTTTTCTCTTTATTATCCTCTGACTTCAGGCAATTATACACCAGCAATTTTTGAACAAGTATTTCACATGATTTCAGAAAATAGACTCCATGCACACTTAAGTCCAATCTAATTAATTCAATTTATTGAAATTGTTTATTCATCTTATATCAAAATGTGTCCTCTATGACCATCATTGAGTTCATTGAATAGTGTTATGTTTGATGTCTGAGCAAGTCACCTTTTCCTTTCTATGGAACTAAATCAAAAATTAGATTTTGAGCAATTTATAATTTAAAGAGTCTAACTTTACAAAAAGGTAAGTAGAGTCTGACTGCTATGAATCTCTGAATCAGTTACATTTGGATTTTAAATTGTGGCAATTAAAATTGTCTTTTTGACTCTAGTTTTAAATTGTGACAATTAAAATTGTCTTTTTTGACTCTATATTTCCTAATATAATATATTCAGATTTAATCTACGATACCTCTTTTTACCAACAAAAATGGTTTTCTCTTAACTTTTTCTCTGTATATTTAACTTATAAAAGAAAGTGCAGTAATCCTTTTCTATCAAAGGATGATTATTATGATTGTTACAAACTGCTCTTAGAGTTAGAAAAATGCCCAAGAATCCTGAACTTGTAATACAAACTTCCTGTAAAAATCAGGAGGTTTGTGACTTCAGGGATAAAACGAGTAAGGCGTTTGTCATGTGGCTGACCTGGGTTCCATCCCTTGCATTCTGTAGCGAACCTCAAATGCTTCAAGGAGTGTTTCCTATGTTTATAGACAGGAGTTAAGCCCTGAGCAATGTGTGGTCCTAAAACCTAAAATTAAAATCATAATAGAATAAAATGAGAGTTTTGAGACTAGAAAGATAGTTCAGCCTTATTCAGTCTTGTATCGACTTGCTTTGCATGAGACCCACTCATGTTCAATCACTAAACACTACATTTGGTCCCATAAGCATTGTAGCAGTGATCCCTATGATGAACAACATGAGCAGAGTCTCGAGTAAGTTCTAGGAATCACAGGGTATAGTCCCAAGACAAAACAAAACAAAGCAAAACTAAAGCAAAAAACGAAGAAGCTTGGCATCATTCAATCATTTAACTGTTTTCTAATTCTCTAAACTTCAATTGTGAAACATGGCATTAGCATTTGAACAAAGATCCAATATGAATAGATAATGTCTCTAACCATCATCTGAGTCTAAAAAATAAAAAAAAAGTAGCACATAATTTACTTTTTATAGTGATTGCATAATTTGCTTAGAGACAACTGAGTATCTTCAATCAGCCAGCAGATGAAGAAATCCACTATTTTATGAGGAGGCAATTTTCTCTTGGCTGGAATCCTTAAAATTTTGATATTTACAAATTATACAAAACATGCAGCCTATTATGTCTGGCTTCAATTATTCATATAATATAATTGGTCACAATCATCAATAAGGGCTCTGTTAAAAGAAAACTGTACCCTATCTTGTGTATTCTTAATATTCTACAGATAGTAATTGTTTTCAAATAGTAGGGAAAGCACAGAAAGATATATTATAGAAATCTACTATATTAGTAAATCTACAAACACCTGCAACCTTTTACTTTTTCCTTTCTATATTTGGTGCAAGTAACTGAAACTTTTGTCTAATAATGTACAAATAAATTTCCAAGAATATTTTTGGAGTAAAAGAAGTTTTACTTAATGTTTGTTAAACTCATAGCAAAAGTTTTAATACCAGTAAGAAGGATTAACGCTCAAGGGAGAATTGCCACCAAGTTACAGTTATAAGAGAGCAAATGTTAGGAGACAATAAGAGAACTTGCCAAAGTTCACTTTCAGACCTGTTATCTATTTCAAGACCTCTCTTTGGCTCAATTGCATGCCAGTGACTAACGTATTATTACATTTTCTTTTGAAGACATTTAAGAAAAACAAAAGTATCTATATAACCTTGGAATACATAAATACTTTTTGCCAAACCTCCGATTCTCAAAAGCCAGGAAAGACACAATTTGGGAAAGTGTTGATAGTGACAAATTCAGTTATCTCAAAGACATATACAGGATGCCCTGGTCTTGCAATCTATTACCACATAGCATAATGCTGTCTACATTGACTGGGACAGAAATACTTCATTTCACTGGATCACAATCTTCTAAGACAGCCTTGTCATTTTAATTTGTCACTCTTTGTCTCCTCTATCTCATTGAAGTCTCATCTCTTCAGCCAAGTGCCATAGGCTACTTTTTCCTAAGGAAAAAAATTCTATCACGCTGAATAGAAGAAAAAGGAAAGTCACTAAGAGAAAGTTCGTGTCTAAAGACATTGCTATAGATTCCATTCCCACAGGCATAGCAGGTGGTATAAATACAATCTAAACTCAGACAGAAAAAAATGAATTGTTGCCTCTATTCTTTGTCTTCGGTGTCTCTGGGAATGTTATATCTGCTTCTTCTGCACAGCTATTGATTTGGCATATCTTATCAAAAAAGAGAGGAAGGGAATAGTGAATAAGAGTTTAGGATGACAAATGTCTGATGCATTGGCAGAACCTGTAAAAAGGATAGTAGTTTGAATTAAAAAGAACTGAAAGCATAGTTCATTCAAAAATCTATTTTTTTTTTTGCTGATTTTGAATTAGGTCACCATTTTCAAAAATAAATGTTCTACACTATATTAGGAAATAGTATAAAAGTAGCACTCTTAGTGTTAAGTTTATTATTTCTTGGTTTAAAAGGAGCATTTGTGCTTTGCATAAACAGATATACCTTATGTGGATGTATTTTATTTGTTTAAATTAATTTAAAAATTGGATTAACAATGCCATCCTTTTCTTCAATTTAGTTTAAATAGTTTAAAACAGAAATCAAGGATGTCAGCTGAGATTTCTTTAATTCTG
>PVKC010024323.1:0-16741 GCA_004027635.1 Crocidura indochinensis | reverse complement strand
AGATTTAATTTCAGCAGAGAGCTTCCATATCACATAATGGTATATCATTACACTATGTTTTACTTCCCCTAGCAAATAAAGTATACAGGGGGAAAAATTGAAAAGAACATACATTGTTTTATTGTCTTGTGAAATTGCTGGGTTTCAAGCCAATAGAATGCCTTAATGCTCAAGTTCTCCAGGGTGATACAAAGTGCAGAGTATCTCTGTTTGTGAAGCTAAATTTAATAAACAGAGCAATCCCCTGGCAGGCCCTGGGATTTTTCTAATATCCTGATGGTGTCAAGGGAGAGGGGCTTGATATGTGAAAAATAGCATAAGACCTTACAAGCAAGACTTACTCGAAACAGCTGACCTGTAATGGGGGCAGGTGCTTTTCCTGTGTTGTGGGGTTCAATTGGCAATCTGTGTATGTGTGTGTGAGTATGTTCCCAAAGCCTTAGGAAGTGATGATATGTGCTAACAGCAGGTTATAGTGCTGAATTCAAAGTTTCTAAGCCCAGTATTGCCCTATCTAGCCTTTGGCTACAATAGACCACTGACCTTTCTTAGTTATAAAGATGTGCTTGTCCCCTAGCCCTTTGGGATATTTTCAAATCAATTTAAAAATGCAGGAATAAATTTTTTGCTAAGACATCTTAGAAGATGATCATCATTAGCCTCTTACACTGGATTATCTACAAAATAGACCATTTGTTATCTAACTAGCCCTATAGGGATGTCTCTCTAAAAATGCTGCCTTTCTGAGGTCAAGTTTCCTAAGACTAGAATCTAAACTGGGGTATTCCTGTGGACATTATTTCTTCATGGAATTCTCTCCAGAGAAGAATTTGATTTGGGGAAAGACCCTGATTCGATTGATACCTGGAAGATGAAACACAAACTAAACATAGTTGGAGCCATACGAAATAAGAATGAGTCTTTTTGGGGGTTGGGGTCACACCCAGCAGTGCTCAGGGGTTACTCCTGACTCTACACTCAGAAATCATTTCTGGCAGGCTTGGCTCTATGGGATGCCGGGATTTGAATCACCGTCCTTCTGCATGTGAGGCAAAATGTCCTACCTCCATGCTATCTCTCTGGCCCAAGGGTGAGTCTTTCTGATCTCTGTGCCAGTTATGGCTATATGGTCTTCCCAGGGGATGGAGAATGTGCCAGTTGATGAAGCTTTCACCCAGGCTCAAGAAAATTTCTCCAAAAGAAAACACCAACTACCATGTATAAAGTCACAGGATGGATCTATGGCTGCAGCAACATGGTAGAACAAATTTGAGCCTGACTCCAGCTATATCCAGAGCTATATTCTACTGCTAAAGTTTTTATATATTCCTTACATTCCTTTTATAATTTTTTGTACCTTGTTGCAGAAAACATATGGACCCCACCTTCCTAAAATTTTTTAAACCCTTAGAATTTAAAGGAAGCAAGAACAATCATTTATTTTGCTCATGATTCTGCACTTTGTCTAGGACCCAGCAAGGGAGGCTCGGTTTGGTTCTACCTAGCTTGGTGGCTGGATCAACTAGAAGGGCTACTTCCCAGCAAACTGAATGACCAGCCAGTGTCGGCTGTCAGTAGGAACTTAGCCAACACAAAAGGCTGGATTTCTCCTGGGTTTCTGTGCAAGCTATACTTCACAGCATTGTGCCTGGAAGTAAGAGTGAGAGCTATCTAACCTTTGCTAACCTAGACTGATGAGCTACAGAGGATTTTTTTTCTACTAGTGTCTCGTCACCCTAGCACACTAATGCCTCAGGTCAAAGAAGAGAGAGAAGGTGAAAGTGGGGAGGGAGAAAGGAAGAATTATTTAAGGTCTTGAAAAGCTAATGTGATAGGAAACATAGCCGTCGCCATTTGCGGACAAGGTCATGGTTAGACACATCTCTGGACCTAACTTCCATGCACACTTTTAACTACTGATCTTTGTGACTCTGCCCTAGGTCCATCTTCTAGGACAGCCCTTGCCATAACTGCTTGGGCAGGAAGATAAAACCCTTGGTTTCAAGTAGAGGTTACACTAAGGTTCAAGCCAAGCTAGAACTTCCCTGAAATCATACCCTTATTCTCCTGCCCTGTCCCATCATTCTTATCCCTTTCCCAGTTTCTACTGGGAGCCTTTCTTTAAACAAAGAAATTTGTTTGAATTTTCACTTCTTTGGAACCTCACCTAGCACAAGCTCTCTTCAGAAGTCATAATCCTCATTCACTTTGTCACTTATCTACTATTTAGACAAGTATCACTTTGTAATCTCCTGTTTTATATTGTTTCACAAACTTTGATATCATCATTTATCTTTATGCTTGATTTCCCAAGCACCGGATTGTGCTGTATCTTATTTATCTCCATTTCCTCCAATTGTTGAAAAATAACGTGGGAAGAGAATGAATCCCATCGAACACTTACGATGGTGCCAGTCGCGCTTAACCTCTCTGCATTCATTATCCCACCTAATTCAGAAAACAACCCTTATGAAGAAGACATTATTTTATCATCCTCATTTTATAAATGAACACAGTGATGTTTGGAGACAGAGAAATTATACTACACAACTCCAGGAGATGTCATGAGCAGAATGTGCTGAAGGAAACCACTTTCATCTCCTGGGTAAGTGCTGCCACCTTGAATTGGGTTGGATACCAGCCTTCTAGAAGAAACATGGCACTTCCCTAAGTCTGCAGAGCTGGCAAGCCATACAGGATGGACTTGCCCATCTGTCTGGTTCTAATATCCTTGGCATCTACTAAATCAAGATTCCTTTCTGGCTGTTATATTGAAGAACTATCTTTAATCTCTTTCACTCACCCCAAGTAGGGTGAATGTGCTTACAATGATATTTTTTCATATGAGAATGAGAAACTCTTTCTCATGTGAAAAAAGCCTGCCTTCTTCTATGGCCATGTAAAGTCCTGGTGGCCTAAGAAGGAGGTGATCTTCCAAGAGAAGTTGAGTAGAAAGTTAGCCCAGAGAAGGACCAGGCCCTAGTGAATGGGAAGTAATATATGTGGACGCCTCCACCATTATTATGGGCTGAATGGACTCTAGCTCACAGCCTTCTCCTCCACAGGTCAGTTTCTCCAATGAAAAACAAAAGCTTCCATGCCTAAAATCATTGTTTTCCCAAGTGATAAGCACTGTAGTGGGAGTGGGGTACACTTGACAGAGGAAAGAACGCTAAATGACTCTCCCTGAATCAGGGGCAGACCTATCCCACTGCTGAAGGGTCTAGAGGTGGGCTTGATTCCCAGCACCCACCACCCACCACCATAAATAAAGGAAGGGAGAGATTCAGGTGTTCAAATAAATGGCAGATGGAGCAGGAGAGATAGCACAGCAGTATTTGCCTTGCTCGTGGCTGACTTAGGATGGACCCTGGATCTATTCCTGGCATCTCATATGATCCCCTGAACATGTCAGGAGCAATTTCTGAGCACAGAGTCAGGAGTAACCCCTGAGCGCTACTGGGTGTGATCCAAAAATAAAAATAAATGAATAAATAAAGCCTTGCATTCTTTAATAAATAAATAAATGGCAGGCTAGATCAGAGTTCAACCAAAGAACAATAGGAATCAATTAAGTATTTGGACATCATTGAACAACTGTTATGCTAATCACCATTGTGATGGGTCAGAAGGTCATTCCAGGTTCATTATCATCAGCTGCACTTGAGACAAAATGAAAAATCTAAATTAATTTGCTTATCCCTGGAGGCCTTGTGTTGGCTATAACTCTTTCTAAGAACCTAAGAACCTGTCATTGTTCAATATTCCTTCTCCAAATAAGCACACATTTGTATCATACACATACTCAAGCCAACTTGAGGACATCTTTGAATCCTATTGTCTGGGTTGCTTGTTAGGGTCTATAACATTTCCCAGGAAGGCTCCCCAGAAACTAACTAGTTGGAGGGCTAATGATCAAATCTCAAAAACCACCCGTTGTAATGCCTTCCATTTCTACAGTGTATGGCCATACCCTGCCACCAGTCCTTGCCAGCACATGACCCTCATACCATCTGCCCCAGTGGATAAAACCATAACTATCAGTGGAGGGACCCAGGTGGTGGACCAACATTCCTTTGCAGCCATACCTTGTCTGCCATTCAGCCTTGCACTTGTGCCTCTCGGCCTTTCTAGAGAGGTTAACAGCTCGCTCCACTCCCGGAACTGGTAGATTCCAGGGCAGAACCGTAGTAAGTCAGCAGGGCCCCAGCAGACCTGACTGAGTGGAAGCTGTATAAACCAAGTTTGGAGGAGAGAAGCAACTCTGCTCCCCGCCATCCTCCCTCCCTTTCAGGAACCCCAGAGACACCCCTGTGTTCACAGATGTCACCATTAATGTCCTTATCCCCAGAAGATTCAGGCAGGGGATGGGGCAAATCCATCACAGCTCGGAGCATAATGTTGATGAATGATCTCATTAACCTGGCAGTCTGTATCACACCAATAACTCCCTGGGCCACTGTGGGAGGCCTTGACTTGGCATCCTTCTTCTTCCCCCCACATCCCGAGTCACCCTGCAAGCCCCAAATCTCCAGCCCCCACTGCAGACCAGGGCCTGATATGCCAGACATTACCCTGCTCCCTGCTCCCCACAAATCAAGTTAATATCAACTCAATTCCACAGATAAAGTCACTGGGAACAAGAGGAATTCGACAATTTCTCTGAGAACCAAGAGCCTTCAGCCCTTGTCTGAAGGGCTAACACCAAAGCCCAGCTCTTATCTCCACATTCTGCTAACTTTTCCAGACTTTTGAACAGTTTTCAAGGCCAGATTTATCTCTGATCTCATTCCATGGCCCAGCTAGCCCTGTGGATAGACTTTCTTACCACAAGGCTTTGTATAAAACTTACCAAAGTGATTGCAACTGTGGATAGAAGAATGAAACTCAAAAATAAATAAATAAATAAATAAATAAATCAAATAAAAATAAAAATAATATATATATATGAAAATAGAGGAGGATGGATGACTCACTGGATATGATGACACCTTACAAAACCATAGTGATAAAGGTAGCATAGTGAAAATATAAGCACAAAACACCAGACAGTCAATAGGACAGAGAGAAGAGAGGCAGGCCCAAAGCGGGAGAGGGGAATAGAAATGAAAGAGAAGTAGAACTTTCAGAGCCAGAAGGATAGTACAGAGGGGAAGGAACTTGCCATATACATGGCTGATCTGGGTTCAATCTCCAGCACCATAAACAGTCTCCTGAGCCCTGCCAGGAGTGATCCCTGGGCACAGAGACAGGAGTAAGTCCTGAGTATAGCCAGTATACCTTACCTCAAAAAAAAAAATTTTTTTCAAACTTTTCCTCGTCTGTCTGGGGAACATGGGGATCATAGATTTTTATAAAATATTTAGGATGTTTGGCAAAAATTGCCTTAATTACAAATGTATCTAAATTTCCAATATCTATATTATATATATTATTTTATATTTTAATGATATTTTTTTTTTTTTGGTTTTTGGGTCTCACCCGGCAGTGCTCAGGGGTTACTCCTGGCTCCATGCTCAGAAATTGCTCCTGGCAGGCACAGGGGACCATATGGGGCACCGGGATTCGAACCGATGACCTTTTGCATGAAAGGCAAATGTCTTACCTCCATGCTATCTCCCGGGCCCCTAATGATATTTCAATAGCTAAGTTTTTTCTGCAGATAAGATTGAATTCCTACCACATACGACATTTCCAAGAGGTTCCAAGTATGTTCCAGGTATGATTTGCATGTTTTTACAAAGAGTTGTTTATTTCCATAGATCTCCTGCTAAAGTGAGTTCTTAGGTAGAACCTTGGAAGCACCAATTCTGGGGAGCAGGAACAGACATCTACCTGTACCCCAGGAGCCTCTTCAATGAAGGACCCAGTTGAAAGGCAGAGACCTGGAAGGAGCTGGCTGCACTATCACGGGGAAAAAAAATGAAATCAAAAGTACTTGAGAGAGGAGTGGAAAGATCCACCAGGAAGCAAGGAATGTGCAGAGAGAGGCTGGAACTGCAAGAAATGGAAGCAGAGGAAAAAGCAATTAGTTTGGAATATGTGATCACAGGGATAGATGTATATACACACATTCATGCATGTATGCTTTGCATATGTGTGTATGTATTTATGTGTGCTTGTACCTGTATGCATATGCATATTGTACCTGGGTATACACTGTGTTAAGCCTGCATATATATATGTATGTATTTATGCATGCATGTGAAATGTGTGTATTGAGCTAGGTGCATGCGTATATGTTTGCATATGTCATGAGCACAGGATTACAGCTTTCCATGAGTGCATATGTCTACTGTGCATGGGTTGCACACAATGCTCCTGTGTGTGTATATGCATGTGCAGCTTGGCGCAAAGAAAGCAACCAACAACACACTTTCTCAGGACACCAGTGATCTTGAAAACAACCAACTCCATGAACTTAACCTGGGTCCACCAGCATAGGTCCCACTGCTCAGTGGGGTGCGCTCCAAACACCCTCACAACTGCTTCCTTGAAGGAGACTCTTCTCAGCTGTTTAGTTCTGGGGATTTTAAGAGAAGGCATTTGAGGACCCCAATGACTCCCACTTTGGAGATGCTTGACTTGTCTTTTGATTAGAACTTAAAAGCGCTGCTTCAGCCTGGGCCCAACAGAGCTACCTGGGCCCTTCCAGCTGGAAACTCAAACCTCATCTCAACCCTACTTGCCTCAACCTTTCTGACGACTTGGTCTGAGCCAACAAAGGAATTGGCGCCCTCTATGGGCAAGTCTCGTAAGTGAGGATGCTCTTTTATTTGAATGGATGAATAGGTAGATTAGATAGATAGATAGATAGATGATTGATGATAGATAGATAGATAGATAGATAGATAGATAGATAGATAGATAGATAGATAGATAGATAGATAGATAATAGATAGATAGATAGATAGATAGATAGATAGATAGATAGATAGATAGATAGATAGATAGATGGATGGATGGACAGATGGATGGATGAATGGATGGATGGATGGATGGGTGGGTGGGTGGAGATAGATAGATAGATAGATAGATAGATAGATAGATAGATAGATAGATAGATAGATAGATAGATAAGCATCATTATTAGAAGCATGTTCGTAGTTGGGTTTCAGTCATAAACAGAATACCCCCTTCACCAGTGCAACATTCCCACCATCAATGCCTTGGCTCAATCCTGCAGAAAGAAGTGGGGGTCCCTGAAATTGTGCTTCTGGGGAAACCAAGATGCTCTGGAAGAATGAGCCTCCTTCGGAGGATGCATCCCCTCTAGTTGGGTTGCTCAGAGGGGCTTCCTTCCCAGTCAGTGCTGTGAGCAGAACATTGTGCTGACTGGCTCTTTATTTAAACCTGAAATCACAGATCCCCCCCAAAGAGACTCCTTTCACAGTGCTCTGGTTCCAGCATCTATTCTCACCACCACCCCCAGCTCTCCAGACCTGGTGCCCAACCTGGGACACACACCCCCAAAAAAAACACCTGTCCTGGTGCTCCCGAAACTGTGCTCTGACTTCTCGATCCTGCCTCCCCTGCCCCCAACATTGCCTTCTGTGAAGAAGCACCAGGAAGGTCCACCAGGTGATTGAAATACCCAGGTTCCTCACAGGAGTCAGACACAGGCAACAAAGCCCAGTGATAAATCTCCCTGGGCCACAGACAGGGCCTTTCTGTGCTTGTCAATAAACTGTTCAAAATGGGACTTGATTTGCTTTCGCTTAAAGAAGATTATTAACTGGCTTAGATCTACCAGAGGAACAGAGGTGTGCATTGTCCCCCATTACTCACCCGGTTTTTAATCAGCATCCAGGACTCAGCAAGCTGCCATGGCAGGGCCCGGAGTGGCTCAGGGAGCTGTCGGGGTGATGTGGGGGGAGAGACAGGAGCTTCTTGGTGGAGACAGTGATAAATGGGAGTGCTCAACTCCAGCCCCAGACCTTCTGCAGACAGTTCGCTGGTTTTAATTGTGATGAACCCCCAATTCTCCCAACACCCTGATCTCTGCCTGCATGCCTGCATCGGGGGCCCAGGAAGTAGAGTTGGTGGGTTTGGTCATGGCAGACAAGAGGGGCCAAGAACTATCTTTTGCCCTGAAAATTGGTAGAAATTGGCTTATTCATGCATCTCATCTCAAGGGCCTCCTTTCCTATATTAAGTCCCTCCCTTTCCTTTTAAGGTCCCATAGACTCATCATACTCAGATGGTCTTGGGGGTCTGCTGCTAAAGAAACCTGAGCAAAGATGTGCTCTGGTTCTGCCCTGGTGCCAAATCTTTCTCTTCCCCAAGCAAGAAAAGAAGATAACCTGTGTTTTCCTCTTAAAGTCACCCCAGTCCAGAGCAAGGCCCATTGCTGGGACCATGGGCATTAGAAAAGCTTAACTCTTCACCTTCATTCCGCAGGGTGAGCAGGAGCAAGAGTCTGGCTAATGGCTCAGCTCTGCCATGGATGGGCTGCTGTGCCTCCATCTTGAATATCTTTGCTTTTTTCATTGCCTCACTTGTCACCAAAGAAAATTATTCTGAGGGGAGAAGGAAGTGTGGTCATGGCTGAGACCTACAGTGACTCCATGACCTAAACACCCTTTCAGTAAACAAAGGCACCTGGAAAGAAGTACAGGTCATTGGACTAGCATCTGAGGCCATTTATTGGGTTGGACTATGATACTCATTCTCTTCATAAAATCCCTGTGAGAATCCCTTGAGATCAAGATGGCTCTAACCATTTTTTCATGCATGGAGACATGAATTTCACTTGCCTCCAGTTGCAGGGTTCCCAGCACACCAAACACAGCCCTTAGAGAAACAATGAGCTTCCTACGAGATGATCCAATATTACATCCCCAATCATTCCTACCCCCATGTAACTAGCAATAATGACTCAGTCAACCAGAATAATAGTATAATGATGCTTCCCTGGATGATGAATTGGCTTGATAATCATTTCTAAAAGAGTCATTTTGAAATGTAGTGAGGAATCTGTTTCTTTCTCAAGGATCTGTCCCAGCACAAATCCACACTTATATCTCTTAGATATGAAGGAATGGCAAAAGATCTGAGAACTGGATGGCAAAGCCAGCATCTTAAAAATGCTTTTTCAGGCCTTTTTGCAGGACTCAAAGGGTGAGAGTGTAGGGAGGAAGCCTCAAGCAGCCTGTATGTGCTTATCCCAGAGTGTTTAGGGAATGTTTGCTTGGAAATATGTCTACTGCATCTATCTTTGAGCTCGCTGGACCCTATCTCTTGAGAAAAGGGAAGTCTTGGAACCCTCGGAGCAGATAAATGGAATGAAGAACTGTTTTCTGACCAACATTTATCACATTACAGCTGCTGTCGCCACAGGAAGAAAATTGAGAATGATAACCTCTGATTCTCCAAGCCCAAATGCCTGGGAAACTGTGGCGGCGAATACGAGAAAAGGCTGACACCAGGAAGATGTCCAGGACTGCACACCAAACTTTTCCTGCTGGTACTCACACTCAGGCCCACCATTGGTTTTGGAGAGAAAGGCTTAGATTTCCCTGAAATCAGGAAGGAGAGTCCTTCTCAGAGTTGAAGGTCTGGGAAGGGCAGGGAGGATTCAAGTCTCTAGTGCAAATGAAGTACCAAGAAACACAATATCTGCTGTATCACTACTGGTGGGGTTAGAGGGAAGGAACCCTCATTCACTGTTGGGGAGGCCATGTTCTCTACATTAACCTCTATCAAAATCATAGTATTGTGGAGGCGGAGCAATGGAGCTAGAGGTAAGGAGTCTGCCTTGCAAGCATTAGCCTAGGATGGACCGTGGTTCAATCTCCCGGCGTTCCCTATGGTCTCCCAAACCAAGAGTGATTACTGAGTGCATAGCCAGGAGTAACTCCTGAACATCAATTGGTGTGACAAAATAACAACAACAACAACAACAACAACAACCAAACACAGTATTGTGACATCTCCAAAAAGCCAGAGCAGAGTTTCCATCAGACCCTACAATCCACTTCTGGGCATCCACCTCAAACACAAAGGCATTAATTTGAATATATATATATGTATGTATGTATGTATGTATGTATGTATGTATATATGTAAGTCTTTGTTCATGAAAGTGCTCATTACAATAACCAGGATATGGAAATTACACAATGTTCAACGGTTGGTGAATAGGTTGATATTCCATAATGCACTATGGAATACTACACAGCTTTAAGAAAAGATGGAATCTGGAAGTTTGCTACATTGTGTAGAAACTGGAGGACATTGTGTTAAGTTAAATAAGTCATAAGGAGAACAAATACCATGTTATCTCATTAATCTGTGCTGTATAGAGAATTGTCCTTAGACTTCAAAACCAAGCAGGGGTAGGGGGAGTGTGGTAGGGAAATTAAAAATGGCATAAGGATTTTGATGAAGTCTCTTTGGTATTTTGGTGATATAAAAATATAGTACAGTGCCTTTGAACATCAAACCCATAAATACTGACACTATTGTAGCCATGTTACCTAAATAACAATTAAAAAATAATGTGAGTAAAGAGGAGGGAAGGGAACTGGAAGGGAGGGAGGGGTAAGGAGGAGAGGAAAGAAAAGAGGAAGGGAGAGGAGTAAAAGAAAGGGGAGAGTAGAGGATTGAAGAGGGGAGATGAGGAGAGTATAATAAAGGAAGAGAAGAAAGTGGAAGGAAGAGGAGGAATGAGGAAGGGAGGGAGAGTAGAGAAAGAGCAAAGGAGGGGAGAGGAGAGGAAGGGAAGGGAGAGGAAGGGACAAAAGGGGTAGGGAGGGGACAAGACAGGAGAGGACAGGACAGAAGGAAAGCTTGTCCTTTATACCTATTATAAGCTTATCATGTAAAATGAAACATGAGATACGGGTGGGGGAAAACTTAACCGTGGTTCTATTTCTGTTTACATGAGAAAATTTCTTCCTTTTCCTTCTTGTTTCTAAATCAGGGGCCTTAAGATGTGCATGAGGATATTTGACATAAAGTCCTTAAATGAGTCCCTCAGTCTCCCCATCTGAAATGAGGCAGACTACCAAGACAAGTACCTGACTCTCAGGCATCTATTATTACTAACATCACTTGACAAGTGAAGAACTTAAATTCTAGGAGTTAAATGCATGTTCCTACAGCATGTTTTCACACCTGGAAAAACCCACAGTCCTTGCTTCCCAAACTCACCTTCTGGTTTAGATCTCAATTTAGTATTGAGCCAATTTTTCTTGAAAAATTTCTACTAACTCGCCTTTCTTTCTCTGTGATTTTTGTTTGTTTCCATTTGGGGTTGAACTAGAAGAGGACAAATTGCATATCTAATTAGAGCCACACGGTGATCTACTGGGCAGTGCTGAAGGTGAGGCCTTGCAAACGTGGGGAGACATCATCACCAATCACATTGACGAGGTCAGCGACTCAGCTTCTCCTCATTCTTTTCATTCTTATTAGGATAATTTTGTACTTCCCATGCTTGACAACTGAACAATGATTACTTTGCTAAATACTACATGAGTTTTGACACAACAAACCCCCAAGGAATCAAAATAAGTAATTTCTATTCCGCGGAAATCATTCTCATATTAGTCCGTGTGCCATATTCTGCAACCCAATTATCTCAACATGCAGACACGTATCATAAATAAAGAACACATCATCTTCCACAAGCTAAGGTGAGGCTGGAGGGAGGGCAGATGAGCCAGACGCTACTGGGAGTTCAACACAATTGACACTCTTAGCCTGGTAGTTCCAAGAAAGAGGGTGGGAGGAGGTCCCAGACTCCATCTTAGCCATATGGAAACTCCTTTCTAGTTGTTATTCCAGCTCTGTCTGCCTCATGAAGGTGAATCTGCCCATTAATTGAGTATTCATATTCCAGTGTCTGTTGGACCTGACTTTTGTGCCTAATTCTAAAAAGCAGAGATGAACAGAACACAACCCCAGCTCTTTGCATCATGTTGAATGTCAGATGTTCATTGCAGAAAATCATATGGTTCTACAACAGCTTTGCAAATGAAATCAATGTTATTAATCTGTCTGCTCCATTCATTGACTCTATTTATTCACTCCAGAGGCCAATACCCAAGATAAAAAAAATGAACAGCAACAACCCCGCACCTGACCTCCTGGAGCTGACACCCAGATAGGAGAAACAGGCATTCAGCAAGCACCGGTGAAAGGGAGAAGGTGAAAGCTAAAAAGGCCCTTTGGAAGAGAAGAAATTAAGATAGGAAGGTGAAAGATCTAGGGTCAGAGAGATCTGGGGAAATGTCCCCCTCAAAGGAACTGCTTTTTGTCCACTCAGACTTCAAGAGAAACTAGAGATGGAGAGGAGGGAGATGGGGGACATTGGTAGTGGGAAGGTTGTATTGGTGAAGGGGGTGTACTTTTTTATGACTAAACTCCAACTATAAACATGTTTGTAATCATGGTGCTTAAATAAATATATTAATATAAAAAGAGAGAGACAGCATAGAGGAACCAGTTAAGAGGGCAGGAGAAGAGATCCAGGCGGTAGTGGAGGCTTGGAGGGTTGGAGATTTCCAGTAATTCATTGAAGATCACACAAGAGGTAACAATGAGGCTGGAATGCAAACCCAGTTCTGCAGCTTCATGGGGTACATTTCTGGCCTTGTGTTCTCTGTGGGGTGGGTCCTTCTCACAATGACAGCTGTCCCTTGCTGTTCAAAGAAGTCAAACAGGGCAGCTAAAAGTGACGCCAACTTTCCAAATAGTGACAGAGAACTTGCCCAGGTTGCCAGCAGGAATTTCTGAGCCATACTCAGGAGGAGAAATAATGAGCTGTTGGGTAAGAACCCCCACCACCAGAGAATTTACCCCCTCCTCATATTCAGTGCCAAGCTCAGAACCAGCAGAGATAATCCCATTGGGAGGAGTGGGAAGGTAGGAATCATAATGATGCAATAAATGCGGGGGAAGCGAAGCAAGAACCAACTTTCCCAAAGGGTCAGGAGACGCTTGACCTTCCAGTCGCCTGAGCACCAAGTCTTCCCCCAGAGCTGTGCTGGTTCCATTTTCAAAATCCAGGCAAAGGCCAAGTTTGAACCCCTGGGTTATTTATTAGGCAAAGCGAGACATTCAAGGTTCCAGTCAGTGAACAAAGAGACTGCAGCGAGGAGCTATTCCTGATTAGATGTGCTCTGAGGAAGCCTTGTAAAACAGGATCTTGGCGCCGTAATTGAACAAGTAGCTTCTAGCAGAGCCAAGACATCAGCAGTGAAGGAGAAAGGGCAGGAGCACAGCCAACATTGTCTTTGCACAGAAACACCCCTGAGACCCCACTGGCCTTTGAGTTAACCCCACCCCAGCTAGATTAGTATTTATTTATTCATGAAGTTCCCCTCTCAGCCCATAAAGATCAGAGTCCTTTACAAAAATAAACTAAAAATAAAGATGAGTCTTAAAAAAATAAAAGATAATGTGGGTCTATTTCTTTTCTATCAGGAGGGTAAAAGAAAGATCATATCCAGGAGAGGATTACACCATTGAGACCCAATAGACATTCTGTGTACTTGTTGAAAGCTGGAGTTTTCAGGCAGCCAAAGCAAAGAAGGGAAAGTGCTCAGAAAAATAAAAATTAAAGCAGAAACTCAGGGTCAGAAGCTCAGGGTCTAAAGATGCAGGCAGAGAGACATCCAGACATGTGGCCACTGTTTTGGGGTCTAGACCACAATCACACTAAAGGCATTCCCAGATTCAAGTTTGAGCTTCCATAGACCCTCCGAGTTTGAGTCGTCAAGAGAGGCCAAGGCAAGAAATGCCCCTGCAAAGATTCCTGTCTGCTCACTAGAGTTTAGAGTTTACCATCTACAAAGCATACTCCTAAAACAGGGCCACAGGAAATGCTGAAAGCCTGTGAGAACATGCACAAAACCTCCAAGTTACAACTCCTGTGGCAAAGGTCTGTGAGATTCATAGTCAAGCCTCTGCAAAATCTTCTTGTTTGGAAATCTTTCCTGTTTTGTATACATAAATTATTCCAATCTCCTTCTCAGAAGATAATCTGAGCAATTCTTTGAGATTGTACATCTTGATATCTTAAGTCTCCTACTCTGTAGCTCCCCTCCAAAATTCATTCTTGTGCGCATCAAAACTCACTGTAACCTGACTCGATTCTGTGAGATGATTGGTCCATTGCCCTTTCCATAGCTGGAAAAAAAACTATAAAACAAAGAATAAGACACTACTCACGAAGTGGGCATGGCTCCACCAAGCTAATTCTTCCATCTTTGTCTAGCATCTGGGTCTGGCATCCCTCATCCAGCCCACCACTATAGTGATTGACTTGGCATGGAAACATGATCCTGAGCAAGGTCAATCATCATGCCCTGAATTTAAGGTGGAGAGGAGGTTAGATCCCATAGCTTCCAGGTAGTCTTCACTGGAGAAAGATGTTAGGCTGATCCACAGGTGGGAGAAATGCAGAGCCCCAGAGACCAGGACCTAACACATCAGTTCCAGGCCTCGGCTACCTATAACACATTCTCCTTTGGATGTCCCTTGTATGCAAATCTACCTGTTTTGTTTCATGGAATTGAATTTGAACCCAAGAAAGGGATGCAATCCCTGTGTGTGTTTGTGCTGTGTGGATGTAAGTGTGTAGCAAACCAAGGTGTCCCTGAGCCACACCTGTGAGCCATGCTAGCATCCTTGTCTCTTGATTTATATAAACATCAGGGCCTATAATGATGGTAGATTCAAAGCTAGGGAGAATAGTAATAAGGGGGGAGACATTTAAAGGAGATTCTGAAATCCCCGAAGAACTTGTTTTAGCCTGGAAATGCTGACACAAGCGAACCATCAAAGCACCAAGGGCCCTACTATAATTAGTTTACCTTTCCATTTTATCTGAATTCAGCTCCAGAGGACTTGGGCAGAGAACATGAAGACTAACAAAGTCTTCTACCACCAGGTCCCTGCAGAGGCCCTATTGACTTTGCAAATTCTTTCTGAATCACCTGGGAGTGGCTCCCAGCATCCCCCTAAGAAATTCCCTAAAGGCTCCTTTCCCCATTTCTAATTCCACCTCCAGATCACAGTCCTGAAGAGGCCAAACAGCAGGCACTGGACCATTCTAAGTGGAGGGATCATTAATGAAGCCCCATTTATAAAACTATAAGGAAAGAGAAGATACGGGTGAAAAGCAAGGTGGATACAGGACATAGCTGTTATTTAATTTCCTACAGTTCCAAGCTCTTGACTGGTAAAAAAAAAAAGGCACCAAAGTTGTGTGCATGAATGTGTGTATATCTGTGTGTATATATGTGTACAAGTATGCACAGAGAATGGAAAGAAGAAAGTCAGCTTTGCCAACCCTTCACAATGCAGCTCCTGACTGATTAGCTACCAACCTCAAAAGTCAGCGATGCAACATGAGTCTCTGCAAGCTCTCAACTTCTCGGGAGGAAAAAGAAGAAAAGAAAGAGGAAAGTTAGCTTTGAAGTGACTTTGAATGATATGATTGGAAGATAAGAGGTGGCCCAGACTTGTAAGACAGTGTTGGAAAAACTGAACAAAGAGATGGGGTAGTGCTACACCACCGGGCAGATGTACATAGTCCCCAACCCATGACAGGGTACACAGCATCCCCTACGAGGTGCCCAGAGTCTACAGAAGAGAAGAATTGGCACCTCCCGCCTGCCACCCTGCTGCTCTCAATGTCATTCCCAAAGCTCTCATCTTCATAGGTTTGCAAGCACATTTCTGTCTTATTTACCCAGTTTATCTCTAGCCACTGGCACTGGGCTCAGTACTCTCAAAGGAATTGTTCCAATTCTGGGAATTTATCCATTGCATCTTTGAAACGAAGAAGATCTATAAAGGTTATCTAACCCAGGACCATTTATTTCAAACTCACACAATGAATACAGTTTATTGGTTAAGACTTTAGACTTTGGTGTCAGATAACACTGAGATAAAATCTCATGGCTCCCAATTCCAAGCTGTACATAATTAAATGAATCATTCCCCCCTCCCTTCCAGCCTTCCCCAATCAAATAATCTATTTCCTGGGCTTCAAAAATGGAATTATATAACTAATTCCAGATAATAGAGCTATTGGGAATCTTTGATAAAATAACGTGTTTAGGACCACGTTGAACTTATATCCAACCCATGGTCAGCAGCTAATAAATGTAGCACTTGATGTTATGAATACTATGAGCATGCTCATTTTTTATGTGAAGTGATCTGGGTCCCCCAGCTGGTAAGGAGCCAGAATGAAGAGAGAGCCTCCCACCCTGGCATTGCTTGACTCATCATTGGCATTGTGCCGTGAAAACAAGGAAGACAGATCAAACCCTCTGAGAAGAGGAGAAAAGGGACTCCCCTCTTCGTTTCTATGTCTGCAGCTCCACAATGCCAGCCATGGAAGCTAAGAATAAATCACTGCATATCTCTATCACTGAATCTTCAGGGCTCAGAGAAGTCCCTGAGTCCTCTGTTCCACTTAAGAGAAAGATCCAAAATGTCACCATTAAGAGTTGTACCATCAAGGTGAAGACTCTGGTCTCGGTGACAAGTCAATCGCCACAGGAGAAGAGTTGAGTGACAAGGAATGAAAAATAACCTGACAGTAGTTTTTGACTGAAGGAGGAAAAAGAAAATCTTAGAGAGGAAAATAAATAATGCATTAACTATAGGCATCATTGTTCTCCTCTTGCTAAGATGGTGAGATCATGTAGAGAACTCCATAATGACACCCATCCCTAACAGTATTCATGTCTTTCATCCCTGTGCTTAAGTGCAGGACATA
>PVKC010024322.1:0-16925 GCA_004027635.1 Crocidura indochinensis | reverse complement strand
GCAACCGTGATTTTTTTTTTTTTTTGCTCCAGCACAAAAAACATCACATATCGAACTTCTATAGGGAAAGTGCCTAATGCTGACCTGGCATTGACTTACTCCAGGGGGGCATTATAAGAAACCCTGATGGTTTGGAAACAGTAACAACTTGCTTTCAGGGCAGGATTTTCTGCCTCATCACCTAACAGTGAGAAGAAACCAGAAGACAACCTTAAAATCCTGACTTTGACATTTGATCTGTGCAAAAACCAAGGTCATATTTCTGCATTTTCCTATAAAATTAGAAAAGAAGATAAAGGATGAGGTTGGGGCCAAGAGTTCACTAGTGCATTGGTGGAGAAAAAAAATGACTATACTTAAGAACTAAATATCCAAGTTAATCTCAAAAGTAATCAAGTCAAGAGACCCAAAATATATCAATCTAAACTTAAAATGGATCTGTATACAGGCAGGCTAGGGAACAAATGGTGGTGGTATAGAATGCACTCTTGGGAATACTGGTGGAGTCAGGTTGATACTGGTATTGGGAATGGCCCTAATTTACTTAATATCTGAAATCCAATTATGAAGGACTTTATAAATCACAATGGACAATTTAAAAAAATTAAATGAAAAAAATAAATGTGATAAATAAGGTAACTTTTCTTATAAAGGTTATAAATAGGCTATGAACCCTATTTCCTCAAGGCATGAAATGCCAATTTCCTATTTTATCAATGTATTAATAGCTTTTATGTTTTACATGAGTGTAATAAAATATAAGGTATTAAAGGTGAGTTGCTAGACATTTGATAGAGTCATTCACAGCGAAAAGAGTTGTCACATACTACAAATATTTGCTATTTGTGTTATGCTGCCACTACTTAGTGAATATTGAATACCATTTGGTATATAAATTTTTAAAACATTTATATAAATCATAGTGCATTAATGCTATAAATTGGGTGAGCATTATAACCTCCTCCCTCTTAAGTAAAACATATTTAAGTGTACAAATTTTATGACCTATGCTTTTTAGCATCCAGAATTCAAAATTTTAGAAGTTAAAGGACAGAAGTTTTATCCTTTTATGGAAATATACTAATACTTACATAATGACCTTTTCTGTCATTTTTCCACTCCATTCTATTTGTTTAAGCAATACTATAAATGACAAAAGGTTACAGACTTTTAACATTATCTTACAAAGCTTCTCATTCCTCAGTATGCTGAGTCATCTTGTTCAAATTACATCTCTTATAGAATAATTTAAGCTTCTCTTCTGATTCCATTACAATGAGAAGTAAAATTAAATTAATATTGATATGTCCATTATACTAAAATTTACTTGCTCTAAAAAACAAACAGCCAAATATCTGTAATTTATAAATATTCATTTTTAAGAAGACAATTTACACTAGAGCTTAATGCCATTGCAATGTAATTTACAAGAATAAATATTTTACACATCAATTTGAATGAATTCTAACTTAAACTAACTTACTTTTAACTTATTTTTAATTAAAGAATTATTGATATGTCCTTCACTGTATTTATGAGACATAGACCATTAGTCAAAATATTTAAGTTTTTCGATTTTAATATTTTCTCACTTAGGGTGAGGGATTTAGGTATATGGTAATACCACATGACTTGCACATATAAATCACTCTCTGTGGGCAAGTATACCATGCGCCAAAATATTTTTACTAAAACATATATATAAATTTATAATTTATATAATTGATATTTCTAACCTTGATTTTTATAAAACATCTTAGAAATTTTCTAAAGTTTCAAAAATGTATTATTTTTAGAAATGTTATTACTGTTTATACTATGTATTTTTAATAATTCTATGAAAAGTAAATATATAATTTAAATATTCAACCCAGTTTATGTCTTAATGTACTTAAATTAATAATTGGCATATAATTGGTATTTAGGAGTTTGAATTATACTCAAGACCAGTTCTTAAATTGAAGATGGTAGCATAGGAAGCATCCTGCCAATATGGAAGCATATAAATATTCTTACAGAATGTTTTCCTGTGCTTTTTTTAATGAGTTACATTATAAATCAAAGTGATTACTGACAGCCTTTGTCATTAAATATAGTGTGTAGGTCTAATGATTGACAACTTACTCATAAGAAATAGGCCATGCTACTTTCCCCTCCATAGCTGACACCATAGCAATACCTGGTTAGTGAAAGTTGAAGATATTTTGTAGTTTTGCATTTGTTGTAGCTGCTGGTCTGTAACAGATATATATTAATTGGAAGTAGATGTGACAGCTTGCAGCAGATCCTAAGATAGGAAACTAACTATCAGCACCTGTCAAGGCTAAAGATTGAAAAAAAAAGATGAATCAAATGCTGTGATGTGTGACTTCAAACACAGTGTCACTTTTGTGTACCCATCATTTATAAAAAGTGTGGGGAAATGTGGGATTTTGTTAATATATAAATATTTTCATCAGTGTCTTAAAGATATGAAAAGGAATCATCACTTGTCAAGTTGAAAGGGGGTGAATTATAAATTCAAAAGAACACGTACAAGTTTGACAGCTCTAATCATGTACCATCACCATGATTTCACAGTGCAAGATGCAAAGATGCATGAACAATATTCCAAATAGAACTGCCAGTTTTGGTATAAAAACAACATTGCCCTTTTTATGAAAGATTAAATGTGATTAGACAGTTTTAGAAAACAAAACTCTCCAGAATTAAAATAATATTTTCATGTACTTCAATAGTACACAGAACCATAATTTTGTCAATATAGTAATTTTTTCAATATGTCTAAAAGCTTAATACGTTGATTCCAGTCCTTTGGACATTGCTATTAATATAAATACCTAATGCCTAGTGTTAAAGCATATCTAATAATTTATTAATAAGTAATATAAGAAACTCCTGGATAGTATTCAGTAACTTCGCTCTTCATATATGTTCATTCTAATTTAACAACCTTCCTGTGACTGAGGGTGCCATTACATTTTTTTCAATAGAACCGAGCAGCTTAAAGTAAATTTTTCAAACTTTTACAAATTAAAGTGACTTGCACAAAACAAAACATATGCTGTATATAATATTATATTTAATTTTGTATTTCCTAGGAATAAGTGTTACAAAAACCATGATTTTAGATATATAATTCTGATAGTTTATAATGAACTACTCTGCAATTACTTATGTTTATCTGAGACTAAATCTAAAGTCCAAAAATTATATACATTATTTAATAAACATAACTTCTTAACAGTGTGATTTTTAGACAAAAGTTGTACATAACTTCTCCAAGATAAGCTTACCCTGAAAAGTAATTAAAGGAGGAAAAACCTCAAGAATGCTAATAGCATTACACAAATATCATTTTTTAATAATTCAAATAATGTTTGGAACACATCATTTATGTTTACATTAGTAAAGACTTTACAGATAATACGTCAAGAAATCATAAAGATGTATATATTGAAACTAAATTTTTCACCTAAGCAGGATTTTAACTTTTTGTGGGTTTTTTTTGTTCGTTTGTTTCTTCGATTGTTTTTGTTTGGTTTGCTATTGGTGCCACACCCTCTAGTGCGCGTAGATCTTTTTCTGACTGCTTAGTGCTTACTCCGACAGAATTCTAGGAAATATATTTGGTACTTGCATCTAATCATGGTCAGGAGGTCTAATGTATCTTACTAGTTGTTTTATTTCTACAATAATTGGGCTTTGTTATTAATAATAAAATCACTTCATCCTGTGTATCTAAGATTAATCCTATTATGGGACATTTATAAAAATGTAAAAAGACCCATTAACCAATAACTTATACTATATAGTTGTAGACTGATCTCTCTACTAATTTTTAAAAATTTAATATGAGATAGGCACTGTGCAGTTATTTATAAAGAAAACCAAGGAAAAGTTTATATAATATAAACACATTGGTTAAAAAAAGATTGTGGTTGGGTTTCAGTCATGTAAACAATACCCCCCTCCTCACCAGTGCAACATTCCCATCACCAGTGTCCCAAAACTCCCTCCTCCTCACTCCACCCCTGTATGTACTCTAGAAAGGCTATCTATTTCCCTCATACATTCTCATTGTTGGGATAGTTCTCAGTGTAGTTATTTTTCTAACTAAACTCATCACTCTTTGTGGTGAGCTTCATGAGGTGAGTTGGACCTTCCAGTCCTCTTCATATTTGTCTCTGAGAATTACTGCAAAAATGTCTTTTATTTTTCTTCAAACCCATAGATGAGTGAGACTATTCTGCGTTTTTCTCTCTCCTTCTGACTTTTTTCACTCATAATAGATTCCATGTACATTCATGTATAGGAAAATTTCATGACTTCATCTCTCCTGAAGGCTGCATAATATTCTATTGTGTGTACCAGTTTCTTTAGCCATTCATCTGTTGAAGGGCATCTTGGCTGTTTCCATAAACTGGCTATTGTAAATAGCGCGGGAATGGATATAGGTGTGAGAAAGGGATTTTTGTATTGTATTTTTGTTTTCCTAGGGTATATCCCTAGGAGTGGTATAGCTGGCTCGTACGAGAGCTCAATTTCCAGTTTTGGGAGGAACCTCCATATCACTTTCCATAAAAGGTTGAACTAGACGGCATTCCCATCAGCAGTGAATAAGAGCTCCTTTCTCTCTACATCCCTGCCAGCACTGCTTATTGCCATTCTTTGTGATGTGCGGCGGTCTCTAGTGTGAGATGGTACCTCATGTACCTTTTTGCCATTTGTATTTCTTCTTTGACAAAGTGTCTGTTCATTTCTTCTCCCCATTTTCTGATAGGGTTAGATGTTTTTTCTTGTAAAGTTCCGTCATTGCCTTGTATATTTTGGATATTAACCCCCTTTCAGAAGGGTATTGAGTGAATAGCTTCTCTCATTCAGTGGATAGCTCTTGAATCCTGGGCACTATTTCGTTTGAAGTGCAGAAGCGTCTCAACTTAATATAGTCCCATCTGTTTATCTCTTCTCTGCTTCCACTTGTTTGGAGAGTGCAGTTTTCTCCTTAAAGATGCCTTTAGTCTCAAAGTCATGAAGTGTTTTACCTACTTATTTTTCTATACCTTATCGTTTCAGGTCTGATATCAAGGTCTTTAATCCATTTGGATTTTACCTTCATACATGGGATTAGCTGGGGGTCTGAGTTCCAATTTTTGCAAGTGACAATCCAGCTGTGCAACACCATCTGTTGAAGAAGCTTTCCTTGCTTCATTTAGAATTTCTTGCTCCTTTATCAAAAAATTAAGTGATTGCATATCTGAGGAGCATTCTCTGAGTACTCAAGCCTATTCCACTGATCTGAGGGTCAGTCTTTATCCCACTACCATGCTCTTTTCATAACTGTTGCTTTGTAATACAGTTTAAAATTGGGGAAAGTAATGCCTCCCATATTCCTTTTCCCAAGGATTGTTTTAGCTATTCGAGTGTGTTCATTATTCCAAATAAATTTCGTAAGTGTTTGATCCACTTGTTAGAAGAATATCATGGTTATCTTTAGAGGGATCAGATTAAATATGTACAATGCTTTGGTGAATATTGCCATTTTAATGATGTTAATTTTGCCAATCCTTGAGCAAGGTATGTGTTTCCATTTCTGTGTGTCTTCTCTTATTTCTTGGAGCAGAGTTTTATAGTTTTCTTTGCATAGGTTCTTCACGTGTTTAGCCAAATTGACTGCAAGATAATTGAGTTTGTGTAGCACTAATGTGAATGGGATTGTTTTCTTAATGTCAATTTCTTCCCTATTGTTATTGGTATATAAAAAGGTCATTGATTTTTGTGTGTTAATTTTATAGCCTGCCAAATTGCTATATGCATCTATTGTTTCTAGAAGCATTTTGGTAGAGTCTTTAGGATTTTCTAAGTAGAGTATCAAGCCATCTTCAAACAGTGAGAGCTTGACTTCTTCCTTTCTTATCTGTATGCCCTTGATATATTTTTCTTGCCTAATCGTTATAGCTAGTACTTCCATTACTATGTTGAATAGGAGTGGTGAGAGAGGACAATTTTGTCTTGTACCAGAATTTAGAGGAAGGGCTTTTACTTTTTCTCCTTGAGGATAATATTTGCCATTGGTTTGTGGTAAATGGCCTTAACGATATTGAGAAAGGTTCCTTTCATTACCATCTTGCTGAGAGTTGTGATCAAGAATGGGTGTTGGACCTGATCAAATGCTTTCTCTGCATCTATTTATATGATCATGTGATCTTCAGTTCTCTTTTTGTTGATGTTGTATATTATATTGATAGATTTCCAGGGATGAAACCTACTTGATCGTAGTGAATGATCTTCTTGACTAGGCAGTGGATCCTGTTTGCCAGGATTTTGTTGAGGATCTTTGCATCTGTGTTCATCAGGGATATTGGTCTAAAATTTTCTTTTTTGGCAGTATCTCTGTCTGGTTTTCGTATCAAGGTGATGTTGGCTTCATAATAGCTATTTGAAAGTGTTCCTGTTTTTTCTAAAATATGAAGATATTAGAGAAAGTCAAGCTTTAATTTTTCTGCAGCATCCAAAAAGGGACTGTTTTAAAAGAGTATTTTTTTTCTTATCATTTAATAAACTTTCAAAACTTTTAAACACTTGAGCTGGATAAATTAATATATTTGCTATAAAGTAATTCATTGTCAGAAAGTTTGCTAAGCTATTTGTTACTAGTTGAATTTCTGATATTGGTTTTTGAACATTAGGTGGCTTTGAATGTACATTCATATCTAAATTGATGTGTTCTTATTAGATTGACAGTATTTAAAAACTGAAATTTCAACCTCTGTGGGTAATATTGTGCCTTTTGTGGGATGTGCTTTTGATTACCACGACTTCCAGAAGTGTGAGAAT
Organism: Crocidura indochinensis; assembly: GCA_004027635.1. Classification (NCBI taxonomy): domain Eukaryota; kingdom Metazoa; phylum Chordata; class Mammalia; order Eulipotyphla; family Soricidae; genus Crocidura; species Crocidura indochinensis. The sequence goes on along the minus strand of PVKC010024322.1, from coordinate 10,088 downwards.
GTGAATGATTTTTCCCTCGAGGTGTTACCTCAAGTATAGACATATCTTAAGTTTGAATTGGGTTGACATCTCTGCAGAACTTCTTAATTAATGAAACTGGGCCATTATTGAAGTAGTGGCTGTGTTGTGGCTTTAGCAGTGTAATAATTGGGTTCACTTTTCCTCTGGATATTACTTTAAGAATAACTAGTATTTTAAATTTTATTAAAACCATTATGATTGGGGGCAGGAGAGTTGGTGCAAGGGGTATATCATCTGCCTTGCCTGCACTAGCCTAGGACGGACTGAGGTTTGATCTCCTGGCGTCCCATATGGTGCCCCAAGCCAGGAGCGATTTCTGAGCACACAGCCAGGAGTAACCCCTGATATCACTGGGTGTGTCCCAAAAACCGAAAAAAAAGCACTGTGTTTTACAAGTTCTTCATATTTGTTTTACAATTCACAGTTACAGTTTATAATTCAAATATACAATGAATCAGGTCCAATCCCACCACCAGTGTCAAACTACATCCACCAGTGTTCCCAGACTTTATTCCATACCACACTGTTTTGCGACACAGGTTGCCTATGTAACAGGCCACTTAAAACTTAGAAGGTCATTTGGGTCTCTTGTTGACTTTGATTGGATATTTAGTTCTGTCTTTTTTTCAATCTCTACCAGTGCACCTAACCAGGTGCACCCCCTCCTTTTATAGATGCTTTTCTTCTCCTCTACACACTTTCTTTCCTTCTCTTCTCTATACTCTGGTGCCAACAGTGTTTGAGAAAACTCCCATTTAGACCACTGCATTTCTCCATGCAGGTATTTTAAATACCACTTTTAAATGATATTATTCTGTATTTATCCTTCTTTTTCTGGCTAAATTCATTCAACATAATTTCCAGTTGCAGCAAATAAATTGTTTTAAGAGAAATAATTAAATTTATAATGACCTTAGACACAAAAGTTTAAGAATTTATGGTTAAGACATTTTAAAAATATAGGCAAGTGAACATTTCCTTTTAGTTCTTAAACTTTCACATTTCTCAAAATTACATGTAATTAATTATTTTGCATATTAGATTAGTCACAATACATTTATCAGATTAAAGTAGTTCATGTTCTTCAGAAAGTCATTGTAGATAGAAATAAGCTTGCCAAAAACTAATTTTCACATAATTAACAGGATAGCATGGATATGTGTCAAAACATTATTTTTTGATAAAAGAAAGCATTAAGTATAGTAAGTTGCAATCTGTTATTTCTTAAATAACAGCCTACCTTTTCTTTTGAAGATCATTGTAGTTATGTTTGCTTTTGTGATTATAGTGTTGTTTACTGGTATTCCTAATGAAACCAGAGTTAAGGGATGCAATTTTAATAAGGGTAACATACTTTGCTTCTGTTGTTCTTATAAAAGAAAGATCCAATTGTTTAATGTATGCAGTTATTAAAATTTTAAAACAAGATTAATGAAGCTTAAATTTTATAATGCAAGAATATAAGGGGAAAAGCTAAATAATGGAATGGTTCTTTTTTAGAATAAAAGGGTTATTGAAATTTAAATCAATTAATTATCTCAAATATGTAATTTGCTTCTTTTCTCTTTCTTATAGGGAGTGTTCTCATATTTATGAATTTCCTGCGCATTGTTTTGTTTTGTAAAATGGAATTATAACATATATTATCTTTCATAATACCTAGTAAAGTATGCCAAGAATGCAAATTAAATAATATGTATGTATAGTTGTTTCAATTCACCTTTGACAACTTAGTGCTTGTAGAACTAGTGATTGCAATCTATATATCATCATAATTTTTTATTTTCTTTAATATTGCAAAACTAATTCATGGTCTTATAAACCAAATATATGATTATATTCTTAAGTATGTAATCATAAACATTTGATAGCACACCTAATTAATATTTCTGTAATTTTAACTTCAGGTGATATCAATAATTTCATGAAATCTTACACTAAAGGGCATTTATCTTATATTTAATTTAACCTAACTAATTTCCTCTGGCATCAGCTCTCCCCAACTGCCTTGGCAGCTGCTCTAACTTCTTTTTCATCTAACTTTTATATGTCATTGGTACGAAAAACATTTTTATGTAGATATGTCTACATATGTCTATACATTTTATGCAATTGTAAAACAATAACTCATAAGTATGTTCAGATTCTAAAATTATTTTTTCAAATAATCCCCAATTATTAGCTGAAGTATGGATATATTGCTTACTCGTTGTGTCATAAACCGTATATGTGTATAAAGTTATTCAAGTATATGACCAGTTAAATACTGAACTTCAGAATACGAAAAATATTTTTTAATTTATCTTTATTAGATTAAGGGTAAATATCATTGTGGTACATGCATTCACAGCATTCTTGAGAATACACACTTAAAAAGAACAAAGAGGAGCCAGAGCGATAGCACAGTGGATAGGGCATTTTCCTTGAACGTGACCTACCCAGCTTCAATTCCTGGTATCTTTTATGGTTACCTGACATTGCCAGGAGTGATTGCTGAACACAGAGCCAGAAGTAACTCCTGAGCACTGCCAAGTGTGGTCCCCAAACAAAACAGAACAAACAGAAGGATAATAGTGCAGCTATTCAACTTAAAATCAAGCATCATATTCACATATAGTGACATTAATTATAACACTAAGAGACACTACCAGTAATAAAATATTTTAACAGACATTTAGCAGATTCTGTAGTATATCTGGGCAGACTAACTTGGAGAACTATAATAAATATTTGAGAAAAATATTCAAGTCAAAATATATTAAATTAATAGTTTCTTTGGAAATTTTCTGAAAATAACAGAAACCTGAACTATAGAATAGTTATCATCAATCTTTGAGTTTTTCAATGTATGTTTTTTATTTGAAGTAAATAAATTAGTTCCCTGCCCAGACTGTGGATATAGCTGACTCTGCTGGGTACAGCTGACTCAGTTGGGCCTTTTAAGCATGGCAGACATCTTGGGGCTTCACTCAGCTTGCTTCATCTTGGAAACTTAGATCCTCTCTGGCATCGTTCCTTGAGGGCTTGCTTCTCCTGAGGTGAATTCTCCCGCCCACAAGGGTTGGAGTCAGAGGAGAGTGGCTCTTCCACTTCACTTTGCAGCCTTTCACTCCACCTAGGCCAATGGTGGGCAACCTTTTTTTTTTCGACTGAGCCAAATCTCGTCATAACCAAGATTGGAATTTATTTTGAGAGCCACATTTTTAAAACCGAAAATACATAGGACGGTATACTGTTTTTAGTTTCATTAAATTTTTAATGAGAATATTCTGCAAGCAAGAATCCACATAGGTTGGGGGGATACAAATAACACAGCTAATAAAACAAAAACTTTAGAATAATATTATTTATCAATAATGTTAAATTCCATAAAATTTGCCTTACGATGTAGAGAAATTACATCCTGACAATGACTGACAAAGTCACAAACACTAATGTGAACATTGGCCTTGATTCTGATCAGAACTGTGACAGAGGCTAGGAGCAGAGTCCTGACTCCTGTAGCAGCCGCCTGGCACACAGAAGAGCCGCATTATAGCATGGAGGTAAGGTGTTTACCTTTCATGCAAAAGGTCATCGGTTCAAATCCCGGTGCCCCATATGGTCCCCTGTGCCTGCCAGGAGCAATTTCTGAGCATGGAGCCAGGAGTAACCCCTGAGCACTGCCGGTGTGACCCAAAAACAAAACAAAAACAAAAAAAAAAACAACAAAAAAAAAAAGTGGAAAGACTGGATCCCGGGAGATAGCATGGAGGTAAGGCGTTTGCCTTTCATACAAAAGGTCATCGGTTTGAATCCCTGTGCCCCATATGGTCCCCCGTGCCTGTCAGGAGCAATTTCTGAGCATGGAACCAGGAGCAACCCCTGAGCACTGCTGGGTGTGACCCCCCCAAAAAAAAGTGGAAAGAGTTGCATGTGGTCCTGAGCCTTGGCTTGCCGACCACTGACCTAGACGATGAATACCATCACAACACAGAAAAATCCACAATGCAAGCGTTACAATGGGGAAACAGCACAGACCAACATCAGGCATAGAGAATGAAGATGACCACCTAGTCGCTCAGATATGAAGTTTAGGGAAGAAACATGGAGGATGTTCCCTCAAAGAAAGCATAATTCGGAGTTGAACAGAACACTAATAAGAATCAAGGAAATATAAAGATAGAAATCAGAAATAGATCATATATAACTCCATAAAACTGATTTCTCTTATAAATACAAAAACTAAGAATGATACAAAGTAATAAAATTATTTAGAGGAATTCATATAGAGGATTTTCATATAGTGTTTGGAATTTTATACATACCTTTTAAATGAGATTTTCACTAACATTTGTCCAAACATAATCATTGTTGTATAAGATAAAATAGTATAAATACAAATTTGATAAAAATATTTATAATAGCTTATATGCATATCTATTAATGGTTATAGAATTAAATTAACTTTAAACATAGTTATAATTTATCACATCAATAAAATTGGAGAGAATATATTCCGATAAATATTTTATTCTTATAACTAGGTACTTATATAAATGTATGTACAAAGAAAGGTTGAAGATTATATGATAATATTTAAATTTTTGTTTGTTGTTTGTTTTGTTTTGTATTGGGGCACACCTAGCAGCAAGCAGGGGTTCCTTCTGTCTCTGCACTCAGAAATCACTACTGGCAGGCTCAGAAAATTATATGGGATACTCTGACCATGTTCAAAGCAAATGTCCTGTTCACTATGTTATTGCACTGGTTTTTGAATTCTTCATTTTAATTTTAGCAGTTGAGTTAATTCTAGCTTCTTCAGACCTCACTCTCTTTGTGTATATAGGTGCCTTTGTATGCTAATGATTATGTGCCATATTTAAAATAATAATATGACTTTATATTTCCTAAACTTATATTTAAAATTTTAAATAATAACTGTAAAAGTAAACAAGAGAGATTAAAAGAAATTTATTTTTTAATTAACATACTAAGATTTCATTTGCATTGTTGACGAGACAAAGTCTATAAAGATTTATTCTTTGTACAAAAGACATTCTGAAAACATTGCAAATATAGAGGGCAGTATATATTCATGGCCACAATGCTCAGGCCACAATCTGCTATGAAATTCAGAGAGAGAATCAGGCTAACAGGAGGTTTACTGCACAAGTGCAGAAGCCAAATGTCTACAGTTTTGGCTTCCAAAGCATTTTAGATTCTAAGATGACAGAACTGTTCATAAAACCATCTGCTATTTACTGATCCATCTGTTGGTCAACAGAGAGTCATTCTATCCCAAGAAATACATTGGTTTGAGAAATAGGACCATTTTCAGTATTTAACAAGAAAATGGCATCAAAGGCTTAGAGAGAATGCATTTTATTATAACAGAGAAAAGTATAGAATATTATACTATTTTAATCATGATATATAATTAGGACAGTCTAACATTCTATTATAAATGAAAAAATATACATATTAAAAACTAAAATATAAATTTATCAGTTGAATATAATATGAGAATTTAATATTTTTGTTAAGTACTTTGTAATAACTATATTATCTTGATAACTATGTAATATAAAAATAGTAATAAAGTTGTACAGCTTTTATATTGAGAAATAAAGGAAAATGATTCTACAGAATATTGACTTCAGATGTAGAGTTAGTGATTTAATTTTATTAGCAAGGAAAATAAAAGCAAAAAGACAAATGTGATAATATCATAGAAAATGTGGTGAAAGCAACGAAGAATAATATAAATACTTTGTCTTAATAAAATATTTTCATACCATGCATTTTACAAAGGGATAATAACTAAGATAATGTATGTACAACTTTATTAAAATGAACAAAATATGGCCAATAATTATATTTAAAAAAACAAAACTATTCATCACCACTCCTTATTCAAGATAAAGAACTCAAAATGACAATGAAATATTGCATATTTTCCAATCTACTGTACCATTAATAAGATCTAATTATGCTGCATCAAATTGATTTATCAGCATATTAGTTTTCATCAAGTGGGCAGTTTAAGATGATATGTAGAGGCATGAGAGACATTATAATTTGCAGGGTATTTACCTTGCACATGAGGCACTTAAGTTTGACCACCAACAATGAATTTGGTCCTCTGAGCAAGCGCATAAGTAGTGAATCCTGAGGACAGAGCCAAATGTACAGCAGAGTGTAACTAACCCCCACAAGTGATATCTAATTTTAATTATATTTATTAGTAAAGATTGAACACTTACGTTTGTTTTAGTTTAAATATTCTTTATATTAGTATTTGATATTAGATATAGTATATAACAATAGATATAGTATATATGTTAGGGATACTATATTTAATGCAAACATTAGATGTTGTATATCTAATACATAACAGTATACTAGTATATACTACATATATCTATATTTAGGGATATATAGATCTAGTATATTAGCTATACTAATATATCTCATTATACTTGGTTAATGACTTTTTTGTGACATTAATAATTATAGATTAAAGGTCTAGCATGACAATATTGTGAACAGGATGCTCACCTTGCATGTGTCCTAACTGAATTCAATCCTTAGCACCATTGTGGGTCCCCTAAGCTCTGTGAGGAGTGATCTTGAGCACAGAACCAGGAGTAAGCCCTAAGCGCCAATGGTAGTGGCATCCAAACAAACAAAATAAATTATATATTCAATCGGTTTCTTTGTATTACCACTAGGTAAAAACAATTTTCAAAATTATTCCTCTTAATTTTTGACATTTAAATTAAATATTGTATAAGCATATTTTATCAGTTTTTATTGTTAAATGTATTTAAAGAGGGACCAGAATGGTGATGCAGTGATAAGGTGTTTGCCTTACATGTGTCTGACTAGGATGGTTCCCCCATATGACCTAGTTGGATCCCCCATATGGTCCCACTTGGTCCTCCAAGCTAGGAGCGATTTCCGAGTCCATAATCAGGAGTAACCCCTGAACGTCACCAGGTGTGACCCAAAATAAAAAAAAAAAGAATTTAAAGATAAATTAAATTTAACATAAATAAGACAATAGTATTTGTTCATACCTTCAAATTCATTCAATGTTTAAATTGATTTTTCTGTACATTTGTGTATTAATAAGAAATAATTCTTAAATCTTAAATTCATTTAAAGTGTTTTTATTAAATTGGTTTTACAGATTCTTCTTTGGGCCACACCCGTGACACTCAGGGGATTACTCTTGGCTATGTACTCAGAAATCTCTCCTGCTTGGGTAACATATGGAATGCCGAGGATCAAACCAAGGACCATCCTGGGTCAGCCGCGTGCAAGTCAAACTAATGCCCTTCTGCAGCGATATTGCTCTGACCTGTGCAGATTCATTTTTTATACAATGTTTAACGTTACATTTTCTTCAACACACTTTATTGTATCATTTAAACTTGTGTTCAGTCTTAGGCAAGTCTTCTATTTAGACGCCAATGCATTTAAAACTTATTTGGTATTTCTAATGTCTTAGAAATTTATCTCTCACTAAACAGTCTGTTTGAAATGAATTATTCTGAATTTTTATTTTTCTATCAGTCTTAGAATCTGCTCAATGAAGTAACTTTTAATAGTTCAGAATGCATCAATTTAACAATATAGCACATTGGGTTAATTTGAGAGAATTTAACAATATTTTCATTTGTAATATTGTTCAAAACTATAAAAACGTTTCAATTTTAAGCAATTTCATTCATATATCTTGTTATGAAAACAGATATTACATATGTAATTCTCTTAAATTATTTTTGTTTTTGTTTGTTTTGCTTTGTTTTGTTTTGGGGTCAACCCGGCTGTGCTCAGGGATTACTACTGACTCTGCACTGGGAAATTGCTCCTTGCAGGTTCAGGGGACCATATGGGAATCTGGGATTCAAATCACTGTCCATCCTGGATCATTGCATGCAAGGCAAATACCTTGCCTCTGTGCTATCTCTCCAGCCCCAAATTATTTTAGTTTTATTCACTTTATTATGAGTCATTCTGTACCAGAATTGATTTCCTTTTATTTATACAACTATGTGGCATACTTATCTCTATATTTTGTCATTTTGATGTTATATAAAGAAATAAATATAGTTTATATATATTTATATCTCCATAGAAAAAGAGCTTTTTCACAAGTTATTGCAATGCATTAATTATCTTTATTGTCTGATTGCTTGAATTAACTATGAAAATAACGATTACTCTAAGAAATACAGTTTCATTAAAATTCATTTATCTTACATAAATTAATTTAAATTATACATTTACTTATACTTAAATTTTTATATCAAATATCTTGCATGAGGAAAAAAATTGGGTATAAAATCACAATATACATATTCCTGTACTCTGACTTTTGGCATTGCGTTACTACATGTCCCTTCTACTATAATTTTGCCTTTGAGTATATTAATTTCATTATTCTATGAGAAATAGATAATTAAACCTTTTCCTTAAAAACCATTTTATTATTTTAGTATGGAACTGCTTCCCTGTAGTTGAATGTTTATGATATTATGCTTGTGTGAATAAATTACTGTTAGAGGATAATAAAGTCTTTTACATAGAATAATGAAAACAATACTCTTTTTTGCCTTCTTTTTATTTGTTTAAACGAATTTTCTCAAGTTATTTTTCCAGAAACTCTCCAAAAATCAAATTTATTTTAATATTTCTAAATGTGTATTCATTCCCTTGAACTACACATATCTCTTGTGCTTTTTGCCTTCATGGGAACATCAAATACTTAAGCAAAATCAAAAGATGAACTAATCCTGATAAGTGAATAAATTCTGCTATCTATGTTAATTAAAATAAATATCAAATATATATATTATGTATGCATGCATATAAAAGAGTTTAGAAATATAGATATCAATGCCTTATACTTATAGATGTCATATAGAGATGACAAAGATATAGTTATATGTATCTATAAATATTCTATCTAAAGCACCTGGGTGTAAATATTTCTCTAAATATATAGAGGGGATAATAAAAAGAATATATTATTTAAGCCATATTATTGTCTTTTATTAATGATTACAGAAACAGAATTATTATACAAATGTACAATAAATAGAAAATATTTTAACTAATAATAAATGATTATAAACAATTTACACAAGCTTGTCAAAACTTGGCAATAAAAATGGCATCTGAACTTAGAATGATTTTAATCCATAATATGTTATAATATGATTTATTTAACATATACTCATCTTTATTAATCTGCAGGTAGCAATAATTTAATATTAACAATTATTTAATAATCAAGAATACATGGTGCCTATTGATTTGCTGCCAATTGTATGATGGATATTTATTCCTATATCCTCAACACCTACATTTTTCTTGCTAGCCTGTTAATAATTTTTTGTGAAGAACCAGTGGTACCAGTATAGTCCAATGAGGACCATTTATTAAATCTATTAAATAACTAAAATTTCTCCCTTTTTCAGTACACACATAAGAAACCTCACTTGTAGTAAATTATTTTCTTTCTATAAAGCTGAATACTCCATGTACATTCAAGTGAGTGTACTGATTGCCTATTATTTTATTTCATGTTTTCACTATTTTAAAATATGAATTATCTTTTTTATAATTTTTATTTTAAACATATTGGCTTACATATTGTTGACAATCATATTTTAGGTACAAAGTAACATAAAGTCAGGGGAGCTCCCATCACCAAAAAGTCCTCCCTCCATCTACATTCCCATCCTACTTCCCATATCCTCTCTCCTACCACCCCCCACCCCCGGGGTTGCTAAAAGCAAATGGTCCCCTCTGTGCCTAGCTTACTACTTGGTGGTCTTACACCTGTTTGGTCTTGGTTACCCCTCTATCCCCTGTTAATTGGGAGGCGGGAATAGTTAGTACAAGTTATGTGGATTTGTTTGAAAAAGAAAAAAAAATAGAGGATAAATTAAAGAATGGATAAATAAATAAATAAACTAAGGGGTCAAATACTCCGGGAATGGGTGGAGTCCTTCTAGAGGTTTTCATTTTTGGTTTGAGAAACGGAGGGGAAAATGAAGGTGGCATAGAACAAC
>PVKC010024321.1:0-16931 GCA_004027635.1 Crocidura indochinensis | reverse complement strand
GGGGGGGGGGGGGGGGGGGGGGGGCTCAGTTGTCGGTCCCCAGGGTCGCTGGTGACCACGCCGCAGCTCGGGCGGAAGGGAGGAAGGGGGGTGCTCACCTCACCTGTCGGTCCCGGGCTTGCTGACGATCATGCTGCGGCTTGGGCAGAAGGGCCATGTTGATTCTTTCTTAACATTTCAAGTCATTTAGAACTGGATTGGAGAAATATCTTTAATGGTACCAAGACATTTCTTGATTCCTTTAGTTTAATCCAGAAGCAAAACTCTCTTTAGTTTAGTAAAGCTTTGTTCATTGGCTATGACCTATGTGCAGGTAGTATAATACTAGACTAGAGTCAGAAAGATTATATGAGAAGTAAAAATCCCTGCTCCACTTTTCTGCTTCACAGAAAAGTGAAGGATAGCTGACTGTGCTGCAACATGTGAGGGAGGAACTAGTGAGTAAAATTCCTGGGTGTGCTGCCTAAATTGAAGCAAAACAAACAAAAAAACTAATTACAGAGCTTGAGAAGAAAGAATGTTTCAAACTTAGAAATAGACTGAAGGTAGCAGGGAGATTAAAACAAGCCTCTAAGAAAATTGAGAGCATGAATTGCTTGTTAAGGATTTTAGCCCCGGATATTGGGGAAGTGGATGCCGAGACCAGAAATTTAGGAAGGTACATTGCAGAGAGCTTAGAATCAAGTCTAAAGAGCTCATCTTTGTATGGAGACAGACTTTTAAAGAGGAGTATGATAGAGTCTAGTAGAATTTTCACTAGACTGGGGGAACCATTTTGCTTGGAAAAAGTGAAACATGCTTAGAAAGATGTTAAAGGAGATAAAGAGTGTAAGGGTGTTAAAGAGAGAACAGAAACAAAAGGAAGATTATAAAAAACAGGTACTCCATTCACTCCCATGTAAACTCCTCCTCCCTCCTTCCCCTTCTCTTCCCCCCTCCTCCTTGGGTTACTCCTAGTTCTATGCTCAGAAATCGCTCCTGGAAGCCTCGGGGGACCATGTGGGATGCCGGGATTCGAACCACTGTCCTTCTGCATGTAAGACAAACACTCTACCTCCTTGCTATCTCTCTGTCCCCCATATAAACTTCTTAAGTGCTATAGTCTTACTTTCATTTTTTGCTTATGATATTTTTATTGATAATATGTTCTCAGCGCACTATGAATTATTTTAACAACTCAGGCTAAGTAAGGATGCAAAGGGAAACATCCCCAATATTAGATATGTTTTACGTTGTAAATAGCTGCTTTAGCTTCAACAGTTCTGAGCTCTGCTGTTACCATGACAATCTTCACCCCCCCCCCAAAAAAAAGAAAGGCTGAAGAAGGTGGCCTGAACATCTAATGATTCATTATTTTATATCAAACAATACATTATGCACCTTCAATTTTATAACAGGATTCTTAAGTTACTTATATTGAATATTCAGTATGACATGATGCCCCTTTGTTACAAAGCTAAGAGAAAAGCTACCTAATCCACAGATACTTTTGAATCTCCAAAGGATCTGGCAGTGAACTACAGGAAAATAATATTTTAATAGTTATTATTCAACTTTCATATGAGATTCCTAGTACACAGAGTGGAAACTGCCTCTCTTCTCTCAAAATTGTTTCACTATCTGATCTTGATTTGATTAATATTTTATTTACCTATTCTTGTCTTCTTTTTATTATTGTCTTATTTTATTAAGCCATGGGTACTTCTATGTGTGACCCAAAACAAAACCATACATCTTTAGGCTCATAAGAAGGCAAGACAGTTTTTTGATTTTTCTATAGATTATGCCATAGTTCATTTTAGAAGTGTGCTTTTCCCTTGTGCCTTAGCCTATTTTGCCTCTGTGTCCACAGGTATGTTTCATCCTTACTTTTATTTAAATTGGGTCATACCTGCTAAGATTCAATACAAAGTTTTGAAATATCTCCCTATCTTCCTTTAGACCTTCTCTTTCATTGAAACAAACCCAGCATAGGCTTCAATCAAATATATTATCTATTACATGATTGCTTTCTTTGAGCTTAGACTATGGTATGAAGTATTTTGACAGCCTCACACACTAGTTCCAGTTAGAAAAGCACTACGAGAGGCAATCAACTATTTTGGTTAACACAGAGCATTTATTTTATTTTATTTTGTTCTGTTTTTTGGAGGGGACACAGCAGACAATGCTCAGGAGTTACTCCTGGCTCTGGGCTCAGAAATCCCCCCTGGCTTGGGGAATCATATGGGATTCTGGGGATTGAACTCATGTCTGTCCTGGATCAACTACATGCAAGGCAAATGCCCTACCACTGTGCTACCACTCTGGCCCAGCATTTATTTTATAAGTTAATTAATTAGGTTGCAGTGTAAAAAGCATGAAATAGCATCCATAAGGACCCCATTCCCATCAAAATTTCCCTCTGGTATTCTAGAGGAGGCATAATCTACTCACCTCCTGATAGATCAACCAGGCTAAAACTCAACAAATAGTCAGCATAGATATGTTCTCTTTCCTTTTTCTCTCTTTGTTCACCCAGGAGCCCCACTCCAGAGACTATCCTCCTTGCATCTGTCCAGTTCAGAAACTCAGGAGGAAGCCATGTCTGCTGATTAGTTCCCAGCATCTTGAGACTCATTTACCAGAGGAATTATTCAAAGTGCAGTTTCTCTTCTCCCACTCTGGTCCCAGACCAGAATCTCTGTAAAGGCTCTTACTGGGCCACAGCTATTGAGTTTTAAGACCCAGCTCCTCAGCCTCCACCCCATCATTATCCTCTCCCCTGAGAGCATTTCTTCTCTTCTTTTTGGGTGGAGAAAAGCTATTTCTGAAGTCATTGGTCACTTGATAGTGATTTCACTACTGGTTCTCACTGCAAGGAATCAGGCTCTCAGAGGAGAGGACTCTAGAGAGAGAATTTCATTCTCCACTGAATGGGTACCAATTTCTACCTTCCCAGGCCCAGGTCCCATCACAGAGAGCTGTGGTAGATCAGGAGTCCTAGTACTTTCAGGAAAAGGAAAATGAAGAGGAATAAAAGCAAAACAGATTTAAGGAGGACACCCAGGGAGATGGAGGTGCAAAGCTGTCTGTTAATGAACTTGTCAGAGGAAGACCTTTCATTTCTTGGCAATTTTTGTTGTTGTGTTTGGGCCACAGCTGGTGATGTTCAGGGGTTACTCTTGACTATGTTCTCAGACATCTCTCCTGGCTTGGGGGATCACATGGGATGCTGTGGGAACCGCTGTCAGTTCTGGGTCAGTTGGGTGAAAGGCCCTGCTGCTGTGTCAGCCCCTCTTCGCAATATTTTTGATACTTTTACGAAGCAGACTTTGCTCTAATTGTGTTTCCTACTAATGGGGTGTTGTTTTAATATAAAACATAATGTCTATAGTTGTAGTGTTGGGATGAGGCCTTTCTCAGCACTGCACTTTTGCCCCGTCAGTTGGAGGGTCTGGGGGAAGGTAGTAGCAGCGAAATAATTTCACAGGTAGTTAAAGTTTCTCGGAGTCATTCAACTTTGTTTCACGGCCCTAACCACCTTGTGCTTTTCCTTATGTGGCTTCTTTTCTAAGCCTTTTCCAAACAGCCACTTCTATGCTGTTCTCCTCTGGCTTTCTGCCTCTTTCTCTCAGGAGTTCTCTGTTTCCCCTTTAGCTGCTCTCCATATTTCCTTGCAGCCTCCTTCCCCAGAGGCAACATCTTTTATATTTTTTATTCCAAACTGCAGACCCCTCCAGGTGTGGATGGGTCTGACCATCCAGGTAATATTAACATAGGCCATTGGGGGAGGAGTAATCTAACAATGTTCATGTCTTGAACTTGGTCCTGATGAAATGGTTTGTGTTCAACTTAGGAAATATACTTTGAAGATAAGAATTTTCAATGAATGTCAAAAATTTTAACCTGTTATTTCTCTTTCTGTTCTTGTATGTTTTCACTATGCCTTATTGACTTTCATAATTGTAGGAATCTCATAAATACCCACTGGCATGCAAATGTTTATGAATCTCATTGATTTCCAGCTCTGAGAATTCAGTGAGGAAATAATTTTCATTTTCAGATTTATTTTTGGTTGAGTCAGAGGGAGATTCTGTGGAATTTGTGAAATTTGATCTCTCTCTTTTTTTTTTTGCAATTCTTATATTTAAATGGTTTTGTTTTTTATGTTTCTTTTCTATACATGGATGTACATAAAATCTTTTTTTTTTTTGGTTTTTTTGGGTCACACCCAGCAGTGCTCAGGGGTTACTCCTGGCTCCATGACCTTTTGCATGAAAGGCAAATGCCCTACCTCCATGCTATCTCCCGGGCCCCACATAAAATGTTTTATGCTGAGTAAAATAAGTCAGATGGAGAGAAATAGACACAGAATAGTCTCACTCATCTATGAGTTTTAAGAAAAACGAGAGACATTTTTGTAATAATTTTCAGAGACAAAAGAGATGAAGGCTGGATGGTGCAGCTCATGACGTGACACTCACCACGTAGAGTGATGAGTGCAGTTAGAGAAATAACTACACTGAAAACTATCATAACAATGTGAATGAATGAGGGAAGTAGAAAGGCTGTCTCGAGTACAGGTATGGGGGGTGGGGAGGAGGGAGATCTGGGAAATTGGTGGTGGGAATGTTGCACTGGTGAAGGGGGGTGTTCTTTAAATGACTGAAATCATACAATTACAATCATATGTGTAATCACGTTTAAGTAAAGATAAAAAATTAAATTAAATTAAAAAATTATTAAATAAATACTTAGCCATTGAACCATTGTCCAGTCTCTCCTAACACTTTCTCTTAACCTACCATACAATTTCTCTGCTATTGCACTTACTATCCACTGAATTAGCATTAATACTAACTTCCTAGGACTGCTATATTAAAGAATCAGTTTAGTTTAGTTGATGACTTAAAGCAATAGATTTATTTTGTAATTGGAAGGCAGAAATTCAAAATTCAGGTGCAATATTGAATTTCAATACTCCCATTGAAATTTCTGGGGAAGAATATTTTCCTCCAGTTTTAGGGGACTCCAAGAATGCATTGGCTTAGAGGAGCACCCCTAACATGTCTTCTCTTGCTTTCCCTCTTTTCCCCCCTTTTTTTTTGTTTGTATGTTTGTTTTGGGTCACACCCGGCAGTGCCCAGGGGTTACTCCTGGCTCCATGCTCAGAAATTGCTCCTGGCAGGTACGGGGGATCATATGGGGCACCGCGATTCGAACCAATGACCTTTTGCATGAAAGGCAAACACCTTTCCTCCATACTATCTACCGGGCCCCTCTTTTCCTTTTCTTATAAGGAATTTTACATTAAATTTAGATTAAACTTTATTTACCAATACAATAGAATGTTTTTTTTTAAGATTTTTAACTTGGAATTTTTATTTCCTTTAGTGGAGCAGTAGTTTTTATTGAGTAAAGCATGCTTAGAAGATGTGAGAGGAGACAGAGGGGAAGTGTGTCAAAGTGAGAACACAGACTTCCCCAGAACAGATATAAACACACACAAAAAACATAAGCAAGTAAACTGTGTTTAAAGTATAAAACTGGGCTTGAAGAGCAGGCTTTAACTTAAAATTATGTGCATTAGAAACCATCAATAACTACTATAAATCATAGGACCTCAAATGAATAAACTTTTAAAAAAGAAATTCTTAGCTTCTTTACAAAGTCTAATTAACAAAGGTTCCAAGTTGAGGATATGATCATGTCTCTGAAATACACCAATTTGCTATGCTTGTATAACTATATTATATTTTATCTGGTCCTACCAACAAGTGTACAAAAATTGTGGTTTTGGGAGCCAGAGTGATAGCATAGCTATAGGGCATTTTTCTTGCCCGTGGTTGATCCAGGACAGACCTGGGTTAGAACCCTGGCATCCCATATGGTCGCCCAAGTCTGCCAGGAGAGATTTCTGAGTACATAGCTGGGAGTAACCCTTGAGCACTGTCAGGTATGGCCTAACACACCCAAATTGTGTTTTTTATTATTGCAACTTTGAAATTAAATATTATAGCCTTTGAATTAAATAATTATAGCTATTAAATTATGCTAAATACAAAATATGCTCTCAATACTTATTAATCACATTAATATGAGCACTTAAAATATATGGCAAATGATGTGGGATACCTTAAAGTTAAAACAAATCCTAGTTAATAGGAAATTGAAAATTAAAATGAGAAAGCTTAGGTATTATGCATGCAATTAAGATATAGAAATTTGGGGCTGGAGAGATAGCATGGAGGTAGGGCATTTGCCTTGCATGCAGAAGGAAGGTGGTTCGAATCCTGGCATCCCATATGGTCCCCCAAACCTGCCAGGAGCAATTTCTGAGTACAGAGCCAGAAGTAACCCCTGAGCGCTGCCGGGTGTGACCCAAAAACAAAACAAAACAAAAAAAGATATTGAAATTTGGGGCTGGAGTTATAGCACAGCGGGAGGGCATTTGCCTTGCATGCAACCAATCCAGGACGAGGGTGGTTCGAATCCTGGTATCCCATATGGTTCCCCACCCCCCTGAACCTGCCAGGAGAGATTTCTGAGCACAGAACCAGGAGTAACCACTGAGTGCTGCCAGGTGTGGCCCAAAAACTAAAAATAAATAAATAAATAATAAATAAATAAATAAAAATTTTTAATGAAATAAAAATTTTCCATTGAGCTTGTTACACATCCATGAGTTTAATAGTAATTAAATCCAAATGACATGAGCTCTGGGTAAATGCCTAAAACTGAATATCAGAATCTATACTGTGGTTACCTAACCCAAGGCTGACCCAATCTTATAACTTGCTCAAAACTGAAATTTGTGCATGGAAAAAGTATCTTCACTCTGCATTTATCTACCACATTGCTAGAAGTTATTTTTTTTGTTAACTATGATAGAACAATGTTTTTATCTGTACACTCAACCATGTTTAATCCATGCAGGTAGATGCTCTCATAAAGAGGTCAGGAATGCATAATTGATTTCCATCTGCCCTTTGGAATACAGCTAAATAGAATTTATGAAGTAGTGCTACATTCACTCTCTTCTTTACCTATTTAAGGGAAATAACAAAGAAACAGTAACTTCTTATTTTTGCAGCTCTCTAAATAGAGTTCTGTATTAACAGACAGGACAATGAGTCATAGCCTCATAGCAAGTTTTCTTAACATAAACCCCAACAAAGTTTCAGTGTAGTAATATCTCACACTGTTTCAGATCTTTCTTTGATTGTCAAGGTCTTTCGCATGATCACTTTACCATCCTAAACACTATGTAGGACAAGCAGAGCAAATATTGCTACTCTTATTTTATATATGAATAATCAGGATATTTTGATGACTTGGCTCAAGTCATAGATTAAAAATATATATATGGGACTAAAACTCAGCCTGCAAGCAGTTGGTTTTGCTACCTCTCATTTACTAATTTCTGTTGAAAATGTCTGCTGAAAATACATGCCGCTTCTCCATGCATATGCTTTATAATTCTCTATGAATGTACCATTGTTGTTGGAGCTTTGGGTTTTTGATATTTTTGTTTTTGATTTTTTTGTTTGTTTAGGGGCCCCACTCAGTTGTGTTCACATCTTACTTTTCTTTACTCAGAGGTCACTTCTAGCAGTTCTCAGGATTTACTCCTAGTTCTGTGTTTATGGATTAATTCTGTCATTGCTTATGAGACCATATGTGGTAACAGATTGAATTGGTGTCAGCAGCATGTATGGCAAATAGCCACACCTCTGTACTATTTAACAGCCCAATACGTCATTGCTTTGAGTTAATGATATCGGAAAGTCATTACATTTCTTCATGTATCTAGGTTCTAAATGGAAATACATATAATATATTGTATTTTATATTATATATTATATAATACATTATATCTCATATGCTAATATTCAAACCAGTAATTAATAATTATTAATATTTTACATTGATATTTATAAAATATAATAAATATTATAGCAATATGTATAACATGTTACATATTAAACCACTGTAATATTCAAAAAATGAAGCTATTTCAATCATGAGCATAACTTTTCCATTATTTCCTAAAGCTAAAATGTCATCCTAGTGTTAGTGTTTTTTCTTTTGTTTTTCTGAGGTCTACATTTCAGTTTTGTCCATGTTTGACTTGTGAACAACTCACCAGGTATGATAATGATAATTGAGGATTCCATGTCTCTGCAATTAGCTTTCACCTTTGGTTTCTAAAAGATGCATCTTCCCCTCTTGGGATCCCATGATGAAATACCCAAGGCACCAGGGTCAGAAACCTGGGCTTTGACCTCTGCCTTCCTTTGTTACCTTCCTTATCAATATCACTTACTTTCTAAAGTTTCATTGTGGGGGAATGTTGGGTTATACTCAGAAATGCTCAGGGACTATTCCTGGCTCTGCACTCAGGAATAGCTCCTGATAGACTCAGAGAAACAAATGGGATACTGGGGATCAAATCTGGTCAGCCATATGCAAGGTAAACACTGTACCTACTGTACAATCATTTCATCCTAATTTAATTTTAATGTATAAAATATAGCTTATAATAACAACTAATCCCTCTTCAAATAAAAAACAAAAATCATCTTGAAAGTGTTCTCTTAGGTCATATCGCAAATGCTTAACATCAGGCTATTTTAAACTGTTATAGTAGATTTAAATTTCTACTGACATTGACATGGACTTATATTAAATGTAACTTAAGGGATATTTTCTATACCATTGGAAAGCAGCATAGTTATATTTGTGCATTCTGTAAATATGTAGGCACATAAGCATGCATGGAATGAAAATCTGTGACATAGAATAAAAATCTGCTAAACCCCAAAATTGGATACCTATTTGTATGTGATATTCACGCTAGCATAATGAAGACCAGATGAAGTGGAGATAGAAGTGAAATGTAAGCAGAGAACATTGAGATGTACTTGAGAAGTAAGGTACACTGATGGGGTTAAGTTTCAGTCAGAAAATAATTGATATTTATTTGTAATCTGCCTTATGCTCATCTGCCAGAGGGTATGAGCTAACATTTTGTGATCTGAAAGGCAAATATGAAGTTCAATTTAAGGCAATTTCAAACAGTATATCAGAAGACTAAAAAGAATTTTCTAAGGCATTTTTTTTTAAGTACGGATAACATAACAGAAGACACTCAAGCTATCTGAAGCAGAAAGCTACTTAAGGAAAGCAGGTAATAAGGTATTATGAGAGCCAATGGAGTAGTCTTTAGTCTCTGTCATCAAGTTTCAGGCAAAGCACAATATCTGGAGTATAGTATTTGAGGAACCTATGAAATCAGGAAGCACTCACCAAAAACATCGATCCCAGGAAAACTGAATGTTTGCTAGATTCCATAATAGCCAACTTGCTCATGATCATCTCTTTAATGCATAAAACTCAATGAAAAATTCTGTTCACTGTTATAAAAACTTAATTTCAGATCATGACCACTGAATCTTTTCTACATCATGATCTTTAGAGCATAGATCACACATGTTATATATAATATTATATATTATATATAATTATATATTATAGTTATATATTATTATATGTAATATATATGCAAATCTCAGGATGTCACCAAAAGTCTGAGGTTGATGCAGATGTGATGGTTTCTTGTCAACATGAGAACTATCCATCTGAAGCATGAAGTAAATAAGATTGGAAGATTTAAAGGCCTGTATCGAAGCACATTAGTTCTTTCTAATCAATCTTAGTTAAATAGATGTGATGGCCCCACAGTTGATCAATTTCTTCAGAGCCTCTTTGACTTCTCGGTTCCTCAGGCAATAGATGAAAGGGTTAAGAGCAGGAGTGACAATGGCATAGAAGATGGAAATAACTTTGTTCATGTTAAAGGCATGAATAGCTCGTGGACGGGCATACATGAAAATAGTGGCTGAATAGAAGATGGTGACCACCACAAGATGGGATGCACATGTTGAGAAGGCTTTCTGCTTTCCTGTGGGCATACGTACAACAGTGGCTAGAATGCATCCATAAGACAGGGTAGTGATGGAAAGGGGGAACAAAAAGATGACCAATGCCAGTACAAAGTCCACCAACTCAGCTAGGGACATGTCTGTGCAGGAGAGGTTGAGTACTGGAGAGATGTCACAGAAGAAGTGATTTATAACATTGGGGCCACAGAAACTGAGGCGGGAGATGAAGTAGATCTTAGCCAAGGAGATGCCAAAGCCAATGGCCCAGGAACCAAAAGCTAGGCGGAAGCAAAGACCATGGCTCATAATGGTGGGGTAGTGGAGTGGTCGGCAGATGGCCACATAGCGGTCATAGGCCATGGCAGCCAAGAGTACACACTCGGTACACATGAGAGCAATGAAGAAATAAAGTTGTATCATACAGTGAGTGAAGGAAATGCTATTACTCGTGGACCAAAAGCTTAACAGTAATTTGGGCACAGTTACAGAGATGTACCAGGTCTCCAAGAAGGACAAGTTAGCAAGGAAGAAGTACATGGGCTTGTGCAGGGACTGGTTCTGCTGCACCAGAAGGATGATGATGACGTTTTCAGCAACTGTCAGAATATAGGCCACCAGAAACATCAGGAACACTGATGCACGCATGCCTGGACTCCCAGGGAACCCTACCAGAATGAAGTGTGTGACTTGTGTCTGGTTCTCCACTTCCATGTTGGAGACACAGGTCTTAGCTCTCCTGGGGGAAAATAATCACTAGGTCAAATCTCTGGTCCAGATGCAATCTTCTATGATCTGTCTTTTCTAACTAGTAATAATAGCAATGAAGTTTATTCGAAATAAAATACATTAGAGTCTAATGATTAGACCATACTCTAGGTACAATGTGTATGTGTGTGTGTTTGAATGTGTGTGTATAATTAAATTATTTTTTATTTTATTTTATTCAAATCATTGTGATCTACAAAGTCCTTCATTGTTGAATTTCAAATATACAGTGAGTCAGGATCATCCCTACCACTAGTATCGACCTTGTTCCACCAATGTTCCTCCAGTGCATCATATACCACCACCCTTTGTTCCCTGGCCTGCCAGTGTAACAGGCCCATTTAAGTTTAGATAGTTAAAGTTTAGGTCTCTAGTAGAACCTCTTTGTGCATGGAATTGCATCCATTTCGCAGATTGAAAAAAACTGTCTTGGCTAGATTAAGTAAATTATCTGACTTTCTCTGAAAGCAAGACAAGAATCCTATTGAAGTCTAAAGCCCATGTTTCTTTTGCTTTTTGTTTTTGGGTCACACCCACTGATGCTCATGGGTTATTTCTGGCTATGCACTCAGAAATCACTCCTGGCTTGGGGGACCATATAGGATGCTGGAGATCAAACCCAGGTCCATCCATCCTGGAAAGCCATGTGCAAGGCAAAGGCCCTACCACTGCACTATCATTGCTCCAGCCCTAAAGTCCATGTTCTGTCTACTGTTCTGCACTGCATTCACAGATGCCTCCACATAAAGCAGTATAGAATTTCCACGTTCTATACTATGCTCATTAATTTCACTGTTCAAAGAATGTACCTAGTTTCCACAGTCAGTCTCAACCCAGACCTCTGGAAGTTCTTCCCTACAATGTATATATCTTCCACATCTCATTACTGACTTTTCCTCTACCATTGATAGAGGTGAATCTGGTAGCTGTGTGAGAATTTGAACTGCAAAGAGAATGCTTTTAATTATCCAAAAACTTAGATATTGTCATGTACAAGATCTGACACTAATCTCTATGATCTTGAATTTTTAACCACTAAAACCAAATTTCCTTTTTTGTAAATGTAAGCATCCATTCTATGTATCTCACTATGGAATAAATAGAATAATTTAATTGAAACTGTACATAAACTGAAAATGAGTTTGCATATATGTAAATTCTTATTTCAGAATAGAGTGAGAAAAGAAGTTTGGACTTACAGAAAGAAGAGAGGAGCTGCCCAGAGCATGTCAAGTCTGGGTTTCCTCTCCAGGATTGTGAGTCCTTGGGGGACTGGGTAAGAGTCATTTCAAGGAAACTTTCTTAATAAGCAAAGATGGAAATGCATAATAGAACTGAGAAGTAGTGCAAAAGGATAGAATGAAAGCTCCAGAGAGATATATCCCTGATACTTTAGGGATCGTCGTAGTTATTACCCTGGTCAGAGTGTTATGTTAGTGGCCTCCAACATCACTAGACTGCCAGAGAATTTAATGTGTGGTCAGCTGACCAAGTACTTTAGGGTATGGTTCCCAGATCCCTAAGCCTTGATGGAGCATCATTCTTCTATAAGAAAAATATAGGTTTAGCATTGTTCTATTATGTTTAAAGAACAGAAAATGATAGTATAATCTGGAAAGGTTTATCTGATTTCTATAAAGTGACATTCAGGCAGAGAATTTCAGAGTCCCAGTTTTTTGTAGTGCTGAGGCCAGAGAGGTTGTGTAAATGAATGAATTACTAGTGCTTTGAAGTGAAAGATGGAGAGAAATCGAGAAAGTGACTAGAATATTGTGGGCAGGGTCCCAGCAGTCAAAATTTAAAACCTGATTAGAAATAGACATGCAAAAAAAAAAAGGAAAAAGAAATAGACATGCAGTGAGAAAGGAGGAGAGGATGGAATCTAAGCAAGAACAGGACATGAGTTATTCCACAGAAGGAAAACTAATTGCCAAAGTCCCAGTGAATGCAAGAATAAAATAGGATTTGTAAGTTTTGGAGGAAGTTATTCA
This sequence comes from Crocidura indochinensis, assembly GCA_004027635.1. Taxonomy (NCBI): domain Eukaryota; kingdom Metazoa; phylum Chordata; class Mammalia; order Eulipotyphla; family Soricidae; genus Crocidura; species Crocidura indochinensis. The sequence goes on along the minus strand of PVKC010024321.1, from coordinate 4,249 downwards.
GAAGAGGTGACCAAAATTTTGAATACAGTGCTTACCCCAAAATAGGTGGATTTAAAGTGCATTTTAGAAGAGTTTTAATTAATAGATGATTAATATAGGAATTAAGAGAAAGAAAGAGGATAAGCAGGTATTATTATAAATGATACCACTAAAGATTGGGCAAGTTTGAGATGATTAACAGAGATTGTTGTTACATGTGGCATGGCAAAGAGCAACAATTCTGGTAGAACTATATTTTTATTCATTCTGACCTGAGGTCTAAATAATCTTTTTAGAATATTTTATAATAATTTTAATAATAATAGTCACCTAATATATGCAAAGTATTTTAACACAATAATTATTCAAAAAGCAGTACTAATATGTTTATTTAATTTTTAGACAGATTAAGTGACAATTCAATTTATATTGATGAAATTTAGAAGACAATAAAGTCTAGCCAGATTTAAAACATGCTGTCAAAGGAAGAATATCAAAATTTAAAAGCACCCAACATTTTTAAATGTAAGTTTTTAAACTATGTGAAGATAGTTTCCATAATTTCACTAAATTTTCTTATAGGTTTAGGAATGGACCTGAATACAGTATCAGAGCAGAACAATAGAACATGAATACATATTCAGTCAGGATTTCACACGTTATCATCAAGTCAATAAGGACTGAATAGCAGTAATGATTGCTCATCAATGAGGGAGTTGACAATGTCAATTGTCAATAAGCGTATCGATAACACCACCAGAAAAGTGATTTCTTCCCTCAGATAAATTCTTATGCCATGTAAGCATATTTCAACTTCCTATCCTCCTAGAATACATTTACCATAGATCTAGTGCCAGACAGCTTAATTGTATCTTTTCACTCTGCTAAGGGCTCTGTATGATGTATATATTTGACCCAATCTTGTCTGTATTTTGTACACCTAGTAAGTTTTATGCAATTAGAATAGGATTAAAAACCCAGTCCCCAGCCCACCTAAGGCATTAGCAATTTTGTAACCTCCATATCAAAGAAATTATGGGGCAGACACAGAAGCCAGTTCTGCAGAGAACCCTCATCCACATAGGGACCAGAATTTGGCAGCATCTTGGGTGGGGTGGGAAGGAGGGAGATCTGGGAAATTGATGGTGGTAATCTTGCACTGGTGAAGGGGGGTGTTCTTTACATGACTGTAATCATACAACTACAATCATATTTGTAATCACGGTGTTTAAATAAAGATAATGTAACAATAAAAAAGAATTTAGCAGCATCTTATTTACCTACTTATTATTTTTTACTCTTATTTTTTAATTTTCTTGGTTTATTTTGGCCATTTCTCCATCTATGATGGAGGCTATCAGGACCTTACCTAATGGTGCTTGGGAAACGATGCAATACTGAGAGTAGAACTCTGGGGTCCTATGTATGCAAGCTACACATTCCAACCCATTGAGCTATCTAGGGGAGCTTAAATCAGATCCAGCACAAGGAGATGTCCCTCAAACATATTGGGGGGGCAAGTAGACTTTGCCAGCTCATTATACCTAATTGCATTTAGAAACCTCTTTTTTGAAGCCACTTACCTTTCCTCAGCAGCTTTTAATGGGATAGGATGTGCAAAGAGATTCTTCACTGATTCTAAAATAGTAAGGAGAAGACAAAAAAGATTCAGGCATTGACTAAGTGTGAGAGACCCTCTGTCTACACCTAGAAGGAGAGGACGGGCACAGATTACCCAACTACTTCCACACTTAGAGACAGAATCAGGTAGGAGATAAGCACAAGGCACTGGGGTGCCCAGTATGGCCGTTGGTGGGCTCCTCCAGCATCCTGGAGCCAGAGCACCCATTGTTCTTCTGGTGGAAACTGTAGTGGGTTTAAGTACACCAATCTGAAAAGGTTTTATATAGTCTGAAAATCTTCCCCACCTCTGTGCCAAGACCCAAGAGAAAAAGCTCATTGATTCTTGTCATGCAGTCTCTTGTGGGAGCTGTGAGAAATTTCTGCTTGCCGTTCCTGGCAAACATATGTGTTTTATACAGTATTATTTCCATAGGGGAAATATGTGTTTATTTCCATAAGCTTTAAAGGGGGATGCATTCAGATTATTTTAATTTTAGATGCATTTTACTAGTAAAGCACAATAATTTAAATAGCTATTCATAGCTAACTTTTAAGTATATAGTGGGTATTATTACTGTTATGTCCCAGGTTGGCTAGGATGGCAGCACTTAGAAATACTTGAGTCAGAAACTGTTTATTAGCCACACAGTGACAAAGGAACACAGCCCATAATGCAGTTCTTCCAGTTCTTTTAAAATATAAGGTACATCTTCCCAAAGCAGATATGCACAAGTAGGTTCATAATAACAGAAAAAGTAGCTATAGTTTCAAAGTCCTTAAGTGGCTGGCTCCCAGTAAAACTTGAACAAATGGTTATTTTCAGAAGGAAGCCCCAGTCTCTGGATCTTACTAATTAAGGTAATTCTTGTAATTACAGAAGGTGGCTCCTGTCTCTGAGCCAGACTGGTTAAGGGAGTTTCTACAATAAAACAAGAAAGTCATGATAGAAGCTAATTTTTACAGCAATAAAATAAGATGGTGATCTAAGATTAACTGAGTAGAGCTGGGATGGAAGTGGACCCAGTAATGGCCAGCATGCAGAGTGTTTAATTAACACTTACTGAGTAGGGGGAGTAAAGAAAGCCTCCCCCAAACCAGAACTCTGGGTCATCAAGTTCATTTTTCTAAGCCAAGATTTTCCCATTACCAAACCATCTTTATTTATTTATATATATTTAGACACACATATATGTGTTTATAAATATGTATATAAAATACATAATAAATATATAAATAATACATAAAAATAAATATGTAAATACACATCCTACAAATGAGTGGACTCATCCTATGTCTATACCTTTATCTCTGACTCATTTTATTCAGCATAATACTCTCCATATTCATCTGTGTATAAGAAATTTCATGGCTTCATTTTTCCTAACAGCTGCATAGTATTCCATTGTATAGATGTACCATAGTTTCTTTCTCCACTTATATGTTCTCTGGCACTTGGGTTGTTTTCAGAGTTTTGCTATTGTGAAAAAAAATCTTATGGGTTTGTTTGTTTGTTTTGCCACATTCAGGGAATAAACAGAGGTTATTCCTGGTGTTTTGCTCAGTAATTACTCTTGCAGGCTTGGAGGACCATGTGGGATGCAGGGGACCGAACCTGGGTCAGCCACATGGAAGGCAAATACCCTATGTAATGTGCCATTACTCTTGTACCAACAATCTTGTGTTTTTAAAAATAAAATGGATGCCGCTGACTTTATTTGGTGCAGGACTTGTGGTAGGGCAGAAAGTATTCTGGTTTTTCCTTCTCCAAATCAGTCTTAATAAAGCCCTTGATCTTTCAATGTTCCTGCCTTGCCCATTCAACCTCCATGGCAGCCAGACTCCACTTTGTGTCAGTTTCTGCTCATGAGTGCAAGTTTTCTGCCCTTTTTGTTCTACATCAGTGAAGTATTATAGTTTGAGCAAAATTATATATGCTTCCTGAGAGCAAACTTATTTTATTTTGTAACCCTTGTAACAATGTAATTTTGTACAAACAAGTATTAGAAAATCTTCCTAAGCTGCTCCAAAGTAGTCTTATTTGACTTTTCAATGCAAGGTGTGTGTTGAGAGTAATGAGATTTCATATCCTTGTTTAAAGATTTAAAAAACAAGGGCGGGAGTGTTTTATTTTCTGTTTAATTTTTGTACTTTGGCCTGTAAGGTAATTTTTATCACTTGGTTGCCTTTTAAAAATATCTGTTGATTTTCAGCAGTTCTACCCTGATACTAATATATGGAAATGCCTCTGAATTTGTATTTTTCTGCTAATAATTATATGCATCTCTACTTGTCAGATTTTTGAAGTTTTTAGAAGAAGTTAAGTTCTTATTTCTCCAGCCCTTGGCATTCTTTTTAGAAACCTGGGTATAAATTTTAATTTCATGTGTGCCTTATATATATACAAAAGTCAGATCTACAACTTATTCATTACTAATCTACTCTTTATTATATTCTTCATTTTCTCTTTAGCAAGTTAGATTAATTTCTACTGTGCTAATTCTACTTCACAATTTTTCATCAGTCTCTATTTTGTGGTTGAATAAATCAATTTGATATTTCAACTCATATCTGATCACTTTAGTGCCTATATTGCTCCAAGATTGCTTTTGTTATTTGTTTTCTCTTTCAATAATTTTTCATTTTTATG
>PVKC010024320.1:0-16845 GCA_004027635.1 Crocidura indochinensis | reverse complement strand
TGTTTTACAGAATGTTAAGATGCTACTTACTCAGGGCTTCTGTTTGTAAAGTAAGACTCGTGTTTTAGGATTTGTCGGCTTCTACACACTTTTATTTCCTTTCTACATAGTATGCAGTCAGTCATGTGTGATGTGGTGAATATATTTGGTGGCTTTACTTCCATATAATAGCACCAATGAATACCCAAAGGACACCCCTTCTCTTTTTTCATTGTTGCATTTATTATGTGCTTTGCTTGCCCTTTTTTTGGATAGGGGATTACTTGTTCAAAAGATAGGGATGCCAGGGCCAGAGCAATAGCACAATGGACAGGGCATTTGCCTTGCATGTGGCAACCCCAGGTTAGATCCCCGTCACCCCATATAGCACACCGCCTCAATAGTCTTCCAGGAGTAGTTTCTGAGCACACAGCCAGGAGTAACTCCTGTGTGCTGCCAAGTGTGGTCCCTCCAAATTCTCCAAAAGATAGGGTATCATTTGGTAAAAATTTTTTATCTCGATATCCCTGAAAATCACTGCTGGCCTGAATCCAATGATCAGGAAAACAAAGCAAAACAAAACAACAACTCACTGGACTTGTGGGAAAAGGGGACAGAGCACAAAACTTATCTGTGACCTAGTGAAAAAGGAAGTCATTTGCACATGGTTAAGATATTCAAGCCACCACATGCATGCCCGAAAGTGACTTGTGGATGTGGTTGGGCTAGGGAGAGCTGGGGAACCATGAGGTGAGGCGGAAGAAGGGTCATCTGCAAGGAAGGGGTGAGGGGACACATGATGTGCAATGGCTACTGGTTGGCAGACATGGGGTGCTGCATGTGTATATCACATTTTTCTGCCTGTCCTCAGCATCTCTTTCAGCTGCAAACCCCCCACAGGCACACGCAAGACTCATATGCTCAGAGTATTTCCTTGTATCAATTATGGCGGAACAAATTCGTCATTGGAAAACAAGTTGTAGCAGAACTTGCTGTGCCTTTTCTGTTTGTGTTTCCTCCTGTCTTCGGCTCGTGTTCAATTGGCAAACAGAAGACGACTTGACCAGAGCACCTTTTTATCTTTGTATTTAAAAATAGGAGCATGGATAGGTAACAGCCTCCTGTGTGATAGTAAAGAAAGAGAGCATCAGTTTTACTTCACTAGAAAGGGCCCATCCTGGAACATAAAAATTCGAACTTTTGGGCGCTTTGCACATTGTGTGTGTGTGGTGTGTGTATGTTTGTTTGTGTGTGTTTGTATCTTTCTTTTATTGGTTTTTGGGCCAGGTTTTTGGCCCAGGACACTTAGGACTTAATCTTGGCTCTGCCTCAGAAATTACTCCTGGCAGACTCGGAAGACCTTATAGGATGCTGGGGATTGAACCCAGGTCAGCTGCATATAAGGCAAACACCCACCTTGCTGTGCTGTTGCTCCAGATTTACATTTTTTCGTAACTTGCCTTCATTCGCTTGTTTCTGTTTGAAAGGAAGTCTGGCTACCAGCTGATTTCTTGGGTGGCCCCCTGGGCACACTGATCTCCTTGGTTGTCTCCAAGAAGAATCTAGGTTTGCCTAAACTCTCTGAACCTGTTCTCAACACAGGGCAGAGGTGATGCTTCCTGTCCCATGGTGCAGCACCCAGGCCAGAATGACAGTGGTGACTCTGTCACTTCCTGACATCCTTTCCCCATACCCCATCCTGCCTTTTCTCTGACCTCACATCTTGACCTCCTTCCTGTGGGCTGCACCATGGTCCCAGCCCATAGAACCACCTGTATTTCCTGGGTTCTTCTGCAGCAGGAGGACCTGATGTGGTGATCATTTAGCACCCTTGGTATCCAGTGCCTAAATGAAGTTTTGTGTACTGCCCCACTCTTTTCTACCCATGTTTGCTGTGTGTACTCCCTGGAAACCCTTCTTTCTCTTTGCAGGATCCAGGCCAATAAATCACCTCTTGATGTCTTACCATCGCCTTCCTAGAAGCTGTATAGGGTCCTTCTGTTTTACTGGCAGGGATTTTGGAGTCCACATATGAGTCCTGTTGTAGACTCAGAAAGGCTAGGATGTTAGCATTGGGCTAGAGCTCAGGATGACATCTCTGGTATGGCTGAATTTGGGAGTTTGCCTAATGTTTCATCATTCTGACTTCTTGGAAGCTGCTTCCAGCTGGGACATTTAATTATAAAAACAAACAGCTCCCCTGTATCTCCTCTGGAGACATGGACTTTCTTCATACTGTCTAGTTTCTTGGGCCTGAATCCACCTGTGATTCCATCTTTGTTCCTTTAGGCTTCATTTCCCAATGCTGAAGATATGACCAACACCCCCCTGCTTGCCTGTGGACTTGGCTTTTTTTTTTATTGTGGTCAAAGTGAATGACAATTCTTTCACAGTAATATTTGAGGCACATAGTGACAATAAGTGAGGGGCATTTCCACCACCAGTGCTGGACTTGGCTTTATTATTTTCTCATACTAGAGAAGCTCTTGAGCATGAATCTTTATCTTCCTCTCTCCTTCCCTCCTGAATAAACTTACTTTATATTAAAAAAAGAAATAAAACTCTGATGAAAGTCTTTCAGAATACTTCCAGAAGGATCATCTTGTTCATGGTTTTTAACTTTTTTTTTTTTGGTCCTAAATTTTTTTCTTATCTTGGGGGCTAAAGAGATAACACAGCAGATAGGGTGTTTGTCTTGCACATGGCTGATCCTGGTTCAATTCCTGACATTTTATATATGGTGCCCTAAGCACAACTGGAAATGATTTCTGAGTGCAAAGCCAGGAGTAACCCCTGAGCACTGCCAGGCATGAACCAAAACCCAAACCAATCAAATAACCAACCAAAAAAATGTTCCTTATCTCGGGCTAGAGCAATAGAACAGCAGGTAAGGTGTTTACCTTGGGTGAGCCTGAGTCAGGTTCTATCCCCTTATCCCATATGGTCCTTTAGCCGACCAGAAGTGATTACTGGATGCAGAACCAAGAGTAACCCATGAGAACTGCCATGTGTGGCCCCCAAACACCCAAGTTATTTATTAGTCTCCTGTATATTTCTGTGCTCTGATATCTCTGCCCTAAGCATGGTGCCAGTCTGGCTTTGGGTGAGTGGAATGAAAGATGAGGAATTCTGGAGCTTCATAGTCCTTTAGTGGTACCCTATCATTCAATGCCCATTTATTTGTGGGTTCCCTAGTGCACACATGGAGGTGATTTCTGGTTGCTTTACAGCAGGGGTGGGATGGGGATACCATCTGCATCCCTGGAGTCGTTCCCTAGTTTTGGGGAGCAGCAAGAATGAAAGAGGTTCTATCCAGAGATGCTGGAGAGAGGAGAAGCTGTTAGAAGTAGTCCAGGGGTACACTCTGCCTGGCATTCCCTAGCCCTTTTACCTATGCCCCCTTAGGACCCTTCTATATTCGGGACGAGATCAGGATTATTTTTATGAATACTTATTTATGTTTTGTATAATTCACTTATTTAAACACTATGGCTTACAAAGTTGCTCCTAGTATAGCTATTTCTAGCATTCAATGTTTCTACATCAATCCACCACCAGTGTAACATTCTCCCACCATTGTCCCCAGTTTTCCACCCTCCCCCAAGACTGCCCGTTGGCAGGTATGAATCATGGACTTAATATTGCTTGCTATAACTCAATGGTAATGAAGTTGTATATATATATATATATATATATATATATATACATATATATATTAAAAAACCCAGCTTCATTAAAAATTTTTGTGAAAATTGTCATATTCACATTGGGGTCATTATGGCCTCGTATGCAACCACACTATACTGCACATTTTTCAGTAGTGAGATCAGGTTTCTTAGGTTGGGTGTCAGGCTCAGCTCAGCCTATTCCTGCCCCCTGCTCACTTCACTCACATGCTGGGTCAATCTCTCTGGCTAGGTGCCCACACTACTCCCGGGCCCCACACCTGCGCACCTCAGCTTGCTCTGGCTGGAGTGCTTCTTTCCTTTCAGGGTTCACCAGTCCTTCCTTCCCTGATTAGACCTCATCAGAACCGACCACCTCCTCTGGCCCTGCTCTGTGCTGACAGCTCCGGAGAAGCAGGACCACAGGGACAGGCACCAGCCTGCTGGGCTGAGCACTGGGCATGTTTGCCGAAGGAAAGGCAAGTTCTGTCTTGTGAATCTGACCCTGTAGATAGGAGCTGTAACTGCCTACAGCCCAATCTTGGGAAGTCTCTATTGACCCATTGCAGTTGTCTGAGCCTCTTGGGGCTGCTCAGAGCTGTGGGCTGTGATAGTATAGCAGGGTCTCACCGAACAAGGAAGGATGAAAGCAGAGAAGAAGGTGGTTCTGAGTATTGGGAGCTTGAGGTAGCTTCAAGTTATGGGCAAACAGAAGTGTTCTCAGCTCAGGTATATGAGGATTTTTTTTGTGATTTATTTTCACTCCCCACCTGCATGCACCTGTAAGCACTCACACACCTAAAGATACTAACAGACACCTACAGACACACACACACACACACACTTGAAAACACGCTTACACACCTGCATGCACCCAAAAGACCTGTGTAAACTGCACACACCCACACACACACCTACATACACCTGCAGACACATTCATACCTACAGACATCTTCATATGCACACCAATATCTGCATACCTATAGACACAAACACACCTGTAGGCACCGATACACACATATACATATTCAAACAACTGCACACACACCCATCCACCTGCATATACTCCCATATACCCCATACACATATACTTGATATACCCATATATAATTCCATACATCCACATTTACACCCACATATATCTGCACACACCCATATTTAACCCTCACACCTGCGTACACCCACAAATACCTGCAATCACCACAGACATTCCCATGTAGTTAAACACAAAGAGCACACAGCATGCTTTTCTTCAGAGACTTGCCCTAGCTTCCTCATGCTTTCATCCATCCCATTTCAAATGTAAAGACCCACCTAGGCTTGATTAGCATTAAGTACTTTTGTTTGTTAACTACTCACCCTACCCCACCCCACCCCTGGTCAATAAAAATTGTACTGGAAGGGCAATCAGCTCTCTCAGTCCTCAAGGCTGGAAGCCCTCTGACCCCATGCATTTCTTTCCTAAGTCTGTCTTGTTTTACTTAATCCTTGTGGTACCCCTACTTCAGACCTGTTCACTTGGGATTGAATTATGGGTCTTTCCTACTTCCTGCCTGCAGGAATTGCTCCCCCACTTCTCTTCAGGGGTGAAACTTGCAGTTGAGGAATGGATAGTGCCAGGTATGATTGTGGCGATGTGTTGTGTGGGATAAAGATGAATGAGTGGCAGTTGGGAGCTTCCCATGCTGGGAGGAGAGCCATTCTCCTCTGGCTCCCGGAGACAGGCCACTACAGTTAACCAGGATCCCCTGGAAGGTGGAAGAGCCTGCACAGCTTGGGGACAGGAGGCACACTCAAGGAATATTGGAATATTTGACCTAACACATGAGACAACCCCTGTGGACATTAGGGCCAGTCCAGGACATTAAGGCTTGTCCCATCATCATGTGAATATCTTCAGGCTTACAACTGAAAGACATAATCTCAGTTCATTTTTGTTGTTGTTGTTGGTGGTGGTGTTTATTTTTTGTTTATTTTTTTTTTTTTTTTGGTCACACCGGCAGTGCTCAGGGGATACTCCTGGCTCTGTGCTCAGAAATTTCTCCTGGCTCAAGGGACCATATGGGATGCTGGGATTCAAACCACCATCAGTCCTGGGTCAGTTTCTTGCAAGGCAAATGCCCTACTGCTATGCTATCTCTCTGGTCTCATAACCTCAGTTCTTAAGGAAATCAGTGTCCCAGGAACTTGATTCAACAAACACTATGCAAGGCACCCACATTCTTGGGTCTGAATAAAAAGGAACACTATGTATAGAAAGGAGACAAAGAAGGTCATCAGTTCTAAAATTTTTCCCTGGAAAGAACATTTCTAGTAGCATCTTTCCCCTCTGTGAAGGGGTGGGAAAGAGAAAAAGAGAGAATGTGTCTGAGAGATGTGTGCAGAAGGTTTAACATTCCTTTTCACCTTGGGCTCTGTGTGTTAGATGTATCATGATGCTCTAATTAAAGTTTATCCCAAGGAGTGCCAGAAGGACCCACAACAACAATTCTTTTTGATTTGGGGGCACACCCAGCATTGTTCAGGGATTACTCTGAGATCTGTGCTCAGAAATCACTCCTGGCAGGCTCAGGAGCCCATATGGGATACTGAGGATTGAACCTGAGTCAGCAGCTTGCAAGGTAAACACTCTTTCTGTTCTGTTATCATTCCAGCCCCAACAGCAGTTTATTTTGTCACATGATTATAGCAGAGACTAATGATCCTTCTGTTGGGTTACCCCTCATGCAGTGTGCCCACTTTCCTGGCATTTAACTGGACACTCATGTCCTCTCATGCTCAGTGCATCATGGGATGAAGGCAGTGAGCCACAGAGGAAAATTCAGAAGCTACAACCCCCCTGAATACCCAGTCACATTCTATCTCTTAAAACAAGTCCTGGCTAAAGAAACTGTGGTACATATACACAGTGGAGTATTAAGCAGCCATCAGGAGAGATGAAGTCATGAACTTTTCCTATACATGGATGTACATGGAATCTATTATGCAGAGTGAAATAAGTCAGAGAGAGAGAGAGAGAGAGAGAGAGAGAGAGAGAGATGCAGAATGGTCTCATCTGTGGTTTTTAAGAAAAATGAAAAACATTCTTACAAACATTCAGAGACAAAAGAGAGGAGGGCTGGAAATTACAGCCCACTTCATGAACCTCACCACAAAGAGTGATGAGTTTAGTTAGAGAAATAACTACATTGCGAACCATCCTAACAATGAGAATGTATGAAGGAAATAGAAAGTCTGTCTAGAGTACAGGTGGGGGCGGAGTGGGGAGGAGGGATATTTGGGACATTGGTGGTGGGAATGTTGCACTGGTGATGGGGGTTGTCTTCTTATATGAAACCTAACCACAATTATCTTTATAACCAAGATGTTTAAATAAAAAATATTATTAAAAAAAGTCCTGGGAGCCCAGACTCAAAGAGTGAATGTTGTTTTAATATGAATAGAGGGAGGGTGATGGTGAGGCCTTTCTCGACTCAGCCTGACTCCTGCAGCCCTGATTGCCTGGTGGGGCTGAAGATTATAAGGTGATGGTGGAGAAATTCACAAAACAGTCAGATAAAGTTCCTGGAGTCAGTCAGCTTTATTTCACAGTCCTATCCTAACTGCCATGTACATTTCCTCGCATGGCTTCTATGCTAGCCTTTTCCAAGCAGCCACTTCTCTGCTCCTTCTATGGCTCTCTCTGCCTCTGTCTCACTTTTAGCTGCTTATCCAGGCTTCCTTGCTGACTGACTCCCTTTGCTGGTGCTACTGCGACTGCTTCTTTGCTAATGCTGAATCCTTTGATGACTCTAACTCTCCTTATACCCTCTCTTCCAAGCAGACTCCTCTTCCCACCCATTCCAGGTGTGGGCAATTCTGATCATTCAGGAGAAATAAATAAGTTGGGGTCCGATTTCTCCACCTTTTTTGTATTATTACACAATCACTAAGCACTAAGTCGAAAACATTCCAGTTTCTTTTCATAAGCTTCTCTAAACAAAATCACAAGAACTTTGCTGCACATAATACAGTTTGAAAATAAGCTGCTACATAAGATATACACTATAACATCATAGCAATTGGGAAACATTCACTAGAATAGCTGAGAACTTTCAAAACTCTAACATGCATTTCCCCAGAATTCTGCAATCTAATATTAAAGCACTGAAGTTAGATACAAAATTTTCTGTTTGTAATGGGGTTTAGAACAAAACAATAAGATCAATACACATAAAACACAATTTAACCAGCAATATAGTGACTGATGAAAATAGGGTCAAGAGATTAGCCTAGGAGGAAGTTAAATTTTTGAAGGTAACCCAGGTGCAGGAAGTTCTGAAAGCAGTTTCTCCTTTGTCGGTCTTCAGCTGGCCTTGGATCCTCCTTCTCCATCTTCACTTTCTGTGTTAGGCTGCTGGGGTCTCTTCAATAAGCTGCTACAGGTTAGGGGTTCAAGGTCCTCGCAAAAGGCATCTCTGGTAGAGGAAAGGTGGTAGATGGTGGCATCTGGGATGCTGCCCAGATTCTTCAGCTCTTTCCCCCTTCACTGCCTGCTTCTGTATCACCTTAGAGCAGGGATCTCAAACTCAATTTACCTGGGGGTCGCAGGAGGCAAGTCGGGGTGATCCGTGAGTGCAAAGTCAGTAGTAAGCCTTGAACATTGGGGGGTGTGACCCATACAATTAAAATAAAACAAAACAAAACAAAAAAGATTCCTCTAGGGCAGGGCCACAACATGTTGTATGGAGGGTCGCAAATGGCCCGCGAGTCGCGAGTTTGAGACCCCTGCCACCATAGGTGGTGAACAGCTGAGTGAGGCGAGGGGATGAATTTAACAGAGCCTATGTTGATTGGGAGCATATCTGCTACCTTTCAACTAGCATTCCACCAGGTCCAGATACATTAGCAGCTTTTGGTTCCCTCTCTCCCTTCTCAACATCAAACCCCACAGTCTTCCCATCTCCAATGCTGCGCAGAAACTTTCTGGGATTGTTTCTCTTAATAGCTATCCAGTGAACAAAGACATCTTCTTTGGTGTCATTTCTGTTGATAAATCATAACCATTCCAGACATTGAACCATTTAACAATGCCCAGGACTTGGATTGTCTACTAGCACTAGCTTGTCTACCTGACTCAGTGCTTTGGGCGTGGATGTATCTTTGGTTAAGCTGTTTTTAGACTCTGAGTCTGCCGAGATGGTAGCTGGTTTATTCTTGAGAGATGGGAGTCTCTCTGGTTTAGTGCTATTAAATGATTAATTATCAGTTCTGGGAAAGCCTTTAGACTGAGAACTCACCATCACTGGGAAAGCACTCTTCCCCTCTTGTGGCATCTGTGCAAGATAATCTCTAGCAAGCCTGTCAAGTACAGTGTAGAGTAAGAAATGCAAGTGAATAAACCAGTGCAACATGAAACCATTCAGAGCAGTAGTCATGTTCACCGATGTTCCAGTGAAAGGCACAGTATATTCAGTTCAGCTTGACGGGGCTGTCATGGTGATAATCCACCAAGAGATCAAGTCACTCACCATTGTTGCAATCTTCTTCTTGGGACCAGGGTTCAAGTCAGTCCAGGGTTCGGGTGCCTGTTGTTTAAATATAAATTAAAGTGTCCTGGTGTTGGTGCGGGGATGGTGAGGCCTTTTTTTCAGCTTGGCCCAGCTCCTACAGCCCCAAGTCCCTGTTCGGGTGCCAGTTGTAAAATCACCCCATATGCCATATCTCCAAGTTCTGGTGAACAAGTCTAAATCAGAGTTATGCAAGAAACAATGCAGACCAGGCTGAGAGTGAAACACGTGTTGTCTGGCAGTCCTCTACCTAGTATGGAGCTCCACTGCCAGCCAGAGCTGCCATTTTTATTGAGTACACAGATCATCCTTGGGTGGGGCAGTAAACCCACCCAGGTTTACAAGTAAGGCAATCTTTGTTTTGGATGAAACCAAGTTGTAAACAAATAGATACAAAGAAACCAGGGATAAACTTTGTTTTAGATAAAATAAAGTGTAACCCAACAAGTGGGAAAACATGCCCCCCTTCTTGCTTGTTAGAGAGACAGAGCCTTGAAGCAAAGGAGCTACCTGGGCACAGAAAGCTTTCTGGTGTCTAGAGATCAGAAGTAATCTAGGATTCCTTGATACCTCTAGAATCATTGTTTTATACTTAATGTTTCATCACATTTCCACATCATTAAAACCTAGTGGTAGATAAGTTTTATTCTGGGTCTATTTCATTGAACCTTCTTGGTTAGTGTTGGAGTTTTTAGTCTGTTTCCTGGCTTTGCTGCAGAAAACACACACTGCTCTCTCTGCCAGGTTTCTGGAGTATGGAAAGAGGGATTACTGGGTCAGAGAGTACGGGCATTTTATGACTCTTAATACTTGCCATAAAATTCCTTCCTAAAAGCTGTACCACACTGCCAACTAGTCAGGCTCACCAGCTCCTGGTCAGCGTTAATTAACCATTATTGATTTTCAGAAAAAAGTTGTGAATGGAGTTGATTAAATTATACCAGCAGGGCTTGAATGATAGCACAGTGGGAAGGGTACTTACCTTCAATGTGGCCAACCTGTTTTGATTCTTGACATCCCTAGGTTCTTCCCCACCCCAACACTGCCAGGAGTGATTCCTGAGTGCAGAGCCAAGAATAACTCCCAAGCATTGCTGGATCTGACCCAAAACCAAACAAACAAAATTAGACTTTTTGCTCTTGCTTTCATGTTTCTGCTTCTTGACTTTCTCAGGAGATAAAGTGCTTGTGCAGAATCATACAGACATTTACTAGAATCCCTCCCGTCCTAGCCAATGATATTTTTTGCTCTATTCCTGAGGATTTTCTCCAGACCCTAGAATGTTCATGGTAAGTGGGAGCCTAACTGATTTAGTGATCCCCTTTCCCCCATTTTACTATGTGCTGTATACTTTTGTTTCTATTTTTATAGAATTTTTCTAGTGAAAAAGTATTATTTGTAAATATAGTTTATCTTTCAAGTAGACACCAGATACTTTCTGCCTCTGGTTTCTTCTAGTTTTCATAGTTCTTGTGTGTATGTGGTAGGTGTATGTATATGTGTGAGAGAGAAATATCTTTTTGACTCTTGAACCATCTTTAAGTAAACCCCCAATTCCAATGTTTCTATAGAGAACTGGGCTCCTCTTTCCCTCAATCCTATTTTCTATTTTACCCAATATCCTTTCATTTGGTACCCTTGCTCTTTATTTACTTACTTTTTGGTTTTTGGGTCACACCGGCAGCACTCAGGGGTTACTTCTGGCTCTATGCTCAGAAATCACTCCTGGTAGGCTCGGGGGACCATATGGATGCCAGGATTTGAACCATCATCCTTTTGCATGCAAGGCAAATGCCCTACCTCCATGCTCTCTCTTCACCCCCCCCCCTTTATTTTTAAAAAGATTCTGTTTTCTACTGCACTAAAGGATGTTTCTGGAATTCCTCTTTAGGACTTTTTTATTTCAAAGCTAATAATTTATTGACAATAAATTGTTTATATACATTGTGTTGTATCATGTTATTGTGGAGTGCCTGTTTCTTCTATTTCATAAAACAAAAACTCTTAATATTTTTGTTTAATGCCCCCAGAGGCACTTGAGAACCATTGTGTAATGTTCTGAGAATGGACACTGAGGGATTTGGTACCTAACTGTGTTCTACTTATCGATCCGTGTGTGGCCACCCGACATCTTTAATGTGTCACTACTTCCCTTCCAGAAATGGCGTCGTATGGCTCCATTCTCTTAATGCCTTTCAGGCATCAGCAAAATTGTGTGTGGCTTTTCTTCTTACTTATAGCTCCCCAATCTTTCTTATGTACATTAATCTCTGCTAATCTCTGCTTTTTCATCCCAGGGGTTGCTTTTTTTATTTTTTCTTTTTGGAATGGATTTCAGTTTCCCCATTTTATTATTTCATTTGTCGAGGAGATGCATTAATTCAGAAATGCTTTTATTGATTTAAAAATGGCACCGAGGCTACATAACTAGGTGATGTTGAAAGAAGGGAAGCACAATGGGGTTATTGGAGTAAAAGTGAGGGCCCCTCAGCAGCACCCCTCGCCAATCATTCTCCCTGCCTGAGCATCAGCCAGGGTTAATAATTAGGCAATAGTGAGAGACAATTCACAGTGTATCTTTCTGGCCTGTTATCATCTATGCGTGCATATTTTCGCATCAATGGCATCAGTCCATCAAAGTATATAGCTCTTTTTATTTCCTTGCTTGTTCGCCTTTGATAGACGATTGCTTTCATTTCTAATTCCTGTTAGAATTTGTTGTGTAGTTAGAATGATTACCCAGAAGTCATTTCTTGGAATATTTCTTAGAGTTTTCCTACTGTGACCTTTATATTTAGTGTAGTTTCTTGTAGATGATACAAAATTGGGTTGTACTTTCTGGATTTACTTGGGCAATATCTTTCTTTTTGGTGCATTTAGATTGATGGTTGACATTAATAATATTTATATCATTAGACTGATTTCTACTTGTCAGCTTTTTTCCCCATTCTATTTTTCTTCTTCCACTCCTTTATGACTATTGTATTTTTTCTTTTTACAAAATCATAATTTATTTAAACACCGTGCTTACAGAAATATTCATAATTGTGTTTCAGTCATAGAATGTACACCACCCTTCACCAGTGCCTATACCTATTGTATTTCTAAGAAAGCATTTTATAATACATTCTATTCTTTTTAGCATAGCACTAACTTTTTGTTTTTCTGTATGTGCATTTTAATGATGACTTTACAATATATATCTTAAGCAATACAAGTTCACTTTCAGATACCACTAGCTCATTCTATAGGTAGTATGGCTGTCTCATAAAAATAGAAATACCTTAATGTCTCCCTTTCAATTCCTAGATTGTTGCTGGCATTCTTTTCACTCATATATAAGTATTCATAAACATAGGTATGGCATATGCATATATAGGTACAAATCAAGGAATACATGATCCACATTGTTATTTTGAGCAAATTGTTGTAATAGTGAACTAAGAATAATAAAATTGATTTTTTACAATTTCATCTCCTTTTGTTCTTTTTTGAAGACTTTATTTAGGGCTGAGGTTCTAACTTATTTTATTCTTTCTTAAAGAATTTTCAATATTTCTCAAGAGTCTGTCTCCCAGCAACACATATCTCCCATTGTTGTTAGTATAAAAAAATCTTCACATTTGAAGGAAAATTTTACAGGATACAGAAGTGTAGATTAGCATGTCTCCACCCCCACCTCTCCCTCCCTGCCAATAATATTTCCGCTTAGTGAAATCCAGGTAAAATCTTGCTGGGATTTCAGTGTATTGGCATTGAACTTCTGCATCAGCTTGATTAGACTTGACATTGAAGTACTCTTGAGTTTTTAGTCAATGGTCACTCTATTTGCTTACACTTATGTTTTAATAGTTTTCATTAACATAACATACATTTTTGGTTAGCTTTATGTGTGCATCATTTTTGGGAAGGATGTTGTAGTAAATGTTTCTTGTTTTTAAGTTCAAGTTGTAAGACCAAAGGGATAGGCCAATGGGCTGAGTTCATCTTTGCACAAGGGAGGTCAGATTCTATTCATAGCACTGCAGGGTCCCCTAAGCATAGACAGGAGTCACTTCCAGGCACAACACAGTGTTCACCACCAATGTGGTCCCCAAAGCAAACCAAGATTTCAAGTCTTAGATTCTTCACCTCTATTATAGAAAAATAAAATTATTTTAAAAATGTAATTTGTGGGGCCCGAGAGATAGCATGGAGGTAAGGCATTTGTCTTTCATGCAGAAAGTTGGTGGTTTGGATCCCAGCATCCCATATGGTCCCTAGAGTCTGCCAGGAGCGATTTCTGAGCACAGAGCCAGGAGTAACCCTGAGTGCTGCCAGGTCTGACCCAAAAACCAAAAAAATTTTTTTTTACTTTGTAATATTGTGAAACTCAAAAGTTCTAGGATCTTTTAAATTCATTTTTTAAAAAAGTCCTTTACATTCTTTGTGTTCTTAGTTGTCTCTACTACAGTTTCATTTCTTCTCAGATCCTATGGATTTGTTTCTCCTATCACTGCTGTAGAGCCCTTTTTAGGAATTAGAATTTCACTCTGTATAGCAGGCATTGAGAAAGAGGCATCCTTTATTATGCCCCCTGATCCTTCATGTCAAATATGCAATCTTTCATAATGAATGGTGCTGTTTGCCATAGGTTTTTGCAGATGCTGTTTATCAGAGTAAGGAAATTTCATTCTGATCCTACTGTGATAAGAGATTTCATTATGAATGCATGTTGAATTATATCCTTATTTTTCCTTGAATATTTTGAGTTGGTCATAAATTTTCCCCTCAATTTTGTTACTACATCAAAGATACTTTACACTATTTGATTGTTGAATGTTGAAATCTCCCTTTAGAATAAACTCACCTTGATCATCAGAGACTTTTTTTAAATGTCTCTCTGGAATCAGCATGCCAGTATTAAGGATTATTTTCTTTTCTTTTTGGTTTTGGGGGTCACACTGGGTTGTGCTCAAGACTTCCTCCTGGCTCTGTGCTCAGGGATTACTCTTTGTAGGCTCAGGGGACCATAATGGGTATCAGGAATTAAATATGCAATGCAAGTGCACTCCCCACTATACTATTTCTCTGGTCTAGAGATTCTTGATATCTTATTTTCTTTGTTCTTGGGTTACCCCAGAAGTACTCAGTGGTTACTCCTGGTTCTGCACTCAGGGATTACTCTTAATGGGATAAAGTGATCATATAGGATGCCAGGATTGAACGTAGCTCAGTGCCATGCAGAGCAAATGCCTGTCCCACTGAACTATCTCTCTGGCCTCAGAGGCCAGGGATTCTTCTGTCCACATCAAGGAAGGCCAGGGATTTTTGAGTCTTCATTTAGGAATGCCATTAGTTTATGGACATCTCACAATATCATCATTTCTCCTTAGTTTTTAGGAGAGTTGTGCCAGATATAAAATTCCTGGTTGACATTTCTGTGAATTTAATTTTTTTTTCTGCCTTGCATGATTTCTGTGAGAATTTCCTATTAACACAGTCATTTTTTTAGGCTTTGAAGATGCACCTGTCAGTACTTAGGGACTATCCTAGATCTGTGCTTAGGAGTGATCCCTGGTGTTTCTTACAGAACTATATGTAAGGCTGGTGATTTGAAATGAGCTGCATACAAGGCAAGGCAAAATGCAACCCATTTCTCTGGTCCTTGATTGCTAGTTTATTGAGGGTTCCCTGTATGTGATGACTTTCTCTCCTGCTATTATCAAGACTCTCTGAGCATTTTCCTTTCAACTGTTTGATTATATGGTCTTTCTTTTGAGGGCCTATGAAGTCACATTTTGCACTGTACTGGGGCTTCACCTGGCTTGGTACTCAATGCTTGTTCCCAGCTTTGCTCAGGGAACCATGCAGTGATTTCAGTGATGCAATTCAAACCCAGGACTCCCAAACACAAAGCATGTGCTCAGCCTAGTGAGCTTTTTTCTGTTTTTTTTTTTTTGTTTGTTTGTTTTTGTATTGCTCTCTTTGAGTTTGTTGAACTTCTAGATTTATAGCTCACTAACTTTGCTAATTGTAGACTGTTATTCCTTCAGATAGTCTCTGCCCCTTTCTTCTCTGCTGAAACTCCCCATCACTTAGCTATTGTCATCTTTGATGGCATCTCACAATCTGTTAGGCTCCTTGTATTGTTTGATTATGTCCTTCCTTTTTTTCTGCTCTGAAGACAGGATAATTTTCAATTGAATTTTATTCTTCAAATTTGCTGGTTCTTTTTACCTGTCTGCCCCTGTGTTGTGGAAACTGATAATTTTGAATTTGTTAGTTTTCAGATTTCTATTTGTTTTCTTTTTGTTATAAGTTATGTCTCTTTATTGATTTACCTCTTGAGGAGACTTTGTTATCGCATGGCTTACTTTAACTCTTCTTTCATCACCTCTTGATCTCTTCAAGCATGTGGAAGGCTGTGGATTGAGAGTCTTTATCTGGAAGTCCTATGTTTACCCTTCCTCAGAGATGGTTTCTGTCATTTATTCTCTGAATAAACCATCTTATTTTAATTTTCCTTTGCATGTTTTTCTTATTTTGTTGAAGTACATTGACAATGGCAATGTTGTACCTTTAGAAATCAATCTCTTCCCCCTCATTGGGGTTTATTTTAGTCATTCATTGTAAGCTATTGCTGTTTGATTACTTTTATAAGTCATTTGGGTCATGTTTGTGTTCTTTGTTATGTCAATGTCTGAAATTTCTCTTGTCAGTCATTGGAATTTCTCTTTCTTTAGTTTGTGTCAAATATGTTATGACAGATTTCCTTATGTGGCAGGAAAAATAAAGAAGAGGAAGGAAGAAGAAAAAAGGGAGAGAGCTGGAGGAAAGAGGTAGAGTGAGTGGAAAGAAGGGAAGTTTGGAGAGAAGTAAGAGGGAAAATTAAGGGAGTGGGGAGTATGAGAAAGAGAGGGAGATGGGAGGAAAGGGACTAGGGAGAAAGAAATGAAGACTGGCAAATTGGCCTTCAAAAGGCCTTCCAAATGGATTCAGTGTGGATCATTACTCCCATGATTGGTCATTCATACCTCAGTCTTTTTGCTTCCTGCTTGCATACCCAGAGGTGAAAGCTCAGATGAGGGGAGGAAGCATGCTACCCCAGACCTAAACAGATTTTTTGAATTCCCCATCTCCACAGCTATTTTTGAGTGTCCTGATTTCTCAGTGAAACACTTTAGCTTTTCTTTTCAAATTTTTGGGTAAGTCTATTGTTTTATGCAACTGGACTCAGTTGGCAGCAGAGGGCTGGTTTTCCATTGCTTTAAAAGAAAGGCTGGAGGGGCCGGACTGTGGCGCTGGAGGTAAGATGGTAAGATGCCTGCACTAACCTAGGACGGACCACGGTTCAATCCCCTGGTTACCCACATGGTCCCCCGTGCCTGCCAGGAGTGACTTCTGAGCGCATAGCCAGGAGTAACCCCTGAGCGTCACCGGGTGTGGCCCAAAAACCAAAAAAAAAAAAAAAAAAAAAAAAAGGCTGGAGAGGGTGGAGTGATAGCATAGCAGTAGGACATTTGCCTTGCACACGACGGACCCAGCTTTGATTCCTTGTATTCCATATGGTCCCCTGAGCTTGCCAGGAGCAGTTTCTGAATGCAAAACCAGGAGTAACCCCTGAGTGCTGCCAGGTGTGGCTCTCTCTCTCTCTCTCTCTCTCTCTCTCT
>PVKC010024319.1:0-16938 GCA_004027635.1 Crocidura indochinensis | reverse complement strand
TGTGATCCAGCACAGTCCTTAGTGTGTTTTTTTTTCTCTTCTTGTTGCATTGATGTGCTATCCTTAGAAAGAGTGCATGGCCGCGGAGCAAAGCGGAGCCAAAGTGCTCTTCTGCAGCCTATTATTAGCCCACTCCCACGAGGTCCGGAGGTCAGCAAAGGACAAAGAAACACAAAGAAAAGACAAGACTTACAGTTCTTAGCAGTCAACCCTACTGGGCAGGTGTGGATACGGAGAAATTCCCAGGCTGACGTCACAATCAGGGGACCTTGCTTTGCAGAGTACTTGCGATAGCCGGTTTTCAGTCTAATGAGGTATTCCTGGGTGTTTCGACCTAGGCTAGACCTCTGGGAGAGCGAGTCTTTTTCGGGCCAGTTGGTCCACTCCCAGGAGGTCCGGTGGTCAGCAGAGGACAAGGAAACACAAAGAAAAGACAAGACTTACAGTTCTTAGCAGTCAACCCTACTGGGCAGGCGTGGATACGGAGAAATTCCCTACGCACCAATTTTAAACCTCTTCTCCCTTGCCTACCCCTAAAACTTGGGTCATAAAAGCTCCTTATTTTCCTTGACCTCGTAAAGATCATTATCTAAGAAATCTAACTTTTCACTGCCTTGGTAAAAGCTTCTACATTGCTGATAAAAAGAATAAGACAATGCTGACCCTCCCTAGTCTTCTTCCCCAGATCCCTTCCCACCTTGAATGATGCCTTAGACATCTCTTTTGTAGTAACATGAGGGTGTCCGAAAGAATTCATGAGACACAGCCATAACTGTTGAACTACTGAGCCATATGATAACTTTCAACTGAAAGCTTTACTAATTAAATGTATACTCAACTGCAAATTAAATAGAAGCATACTCCCACATTTATTTTGTTGAACAAAAACCAGATTAACTTAAACAAGTGATAAAACAATCATAATCTCAAATACAGAATAATTGTGATATATTACACTAGAAATAAATGCTTTTACAGATACATTCTTTAAAATGCTTATGAACTTACTTCCAGCCCATAAGTAGACTTAATAGAAAGAGAACAATAATTATTCCTCTGAACACCTAAAAACTCCCTCCAAGGAATGGCACATTCACTTACCTGCTGGTGACAATGATCACGTCCTCAGAGATATTAGCCATTTCTTTGATGGTAAGGTAACACATTCTTCTCAAGATTTGCTGAAAAGGTATATATAAAAGGCAACAGGTTGTTCATAAATTAAAAATATTAACAGCTTGACTAAACAAAAAGACCTTTCAAGTAAGTGCTTCCTAACATGGTTCTTCCTTTAAAGGACAGCAAAGTGGTTCAGTGAGCACATCGCTCACACATGTGAAACCCTGGGTTGGTGGTTTTGGAATGTTATATGTGCATCATTAAATGGAATATTGTATGTATCACTAAAATTTTGTAAATCACAGTACTTCAAAGAAGTTCTTTAAAAATTTTATTTTTGTTGTTTTGGGAGCCACACCTGGCAGTGCTCAGGGCTTATTCCTGACCATGTGTTCGATAATCACTGATGGTGATGGTTTGGGGGACCATACTGAGTGCTGGTGATCAAACCCAGGTTGGTCACATGCAAAGCAAGCAACCTAATTACTATCTCTCCACTTGCAAACCCCCCCCCCCCAGTTTTTAATGGTGTCCCAAAACACCAAATACCTAGGAATTAACTGAATAAAAGATGTGGAAGACTTTTACATAAAACATTATAAACTGGAACAGAGGAATAGTACAGAAGTTAAGATACCTGCCTTGCACTTAGTTGACCAAGATTCAGTCCAAGGTACTGCATATGGTCTTCTGAATCCCAGAAAGAGTAACTCATGTGTATAGGACCAAAAATAAGCTCTGAGCTCATTCTCGTGCTGCCAGGTATGGCCAACCCACTCCCTACACACACACACACACACACACACACACACACACACACACACACACACACATCCTAAAGCATTCTAAAACTGCAATGTAATCCCTATCAATATTCCAACACATTTAGAATAAGCTACTAAACTTTGTACAGAATCAAAAGTTCCCTCAACAACCAAAGCAATTTTGAGAAAAGAGATGATGAGAAGTACTGCCTTCCCTGACTTCAAATTATATTATAAATTTAGAGTAATGAAAACTGTTTGGTAATAGAATAAAGACAGATTCTTAAGTCCAATTGAAAGGAATTGGAATCCCTGAGATACACCCTCAGACTTATGAAGAGCCAATCTATGATAAAGATTGCATACATGAAATGTACCCTCTTAACAAATGGTGTTGAGAAAATTGGATAACCACATGCAAAGAAATAAAACAGGAACCATAATAAACAGCAATCACAAATTAATGCAAAGTGGATTAATGACGGTAATAATGGGGCCCGAGAGATAGTACAGGTAGGGTATTTGGTTTTGCATTTGGATGACCCAGGTTTGATTCCTAGCACTCCCTATGGTCTCCTGAGCCTTCCAGGAGTGATCCCAGAGCATAGAGCAAGGAGTATGCCCTGAGCACCATTAGGTATGACCCAAAAATTTTAAAAAAGGTTTAAATATAAAATAAGCAACTAAGATTAAATTAAATAATTAAATTAAATTAAATTAAGCAACTAAGATATTGCATATATCATCCATGCAATACATTAAGAACAATCTAAGTAAAATAATCCAGGATAAGAACACAAGCATGCCCTCCATGATTTAAACTCACTGTAAAGATAATAAAAACAAAGAAAACAAATGGGACTATATCAAATTTAAAAAGAAACAAAGATAAAACAAAATGATTAAAAAACTAAATGGGTGCTCACTTCGGCAGCACATAAATTAAAACTGGAACGATACAGAGAAGATTAGCATGGCCCTTGCGCAAGGATGACACGCAAATTCGTGAAGCGTTCCATATTAAAAAAAAAAAACTAAATGGAATACATCAAATTTTAAATTTTTGCATGGCAAAAGAAACTTGGGGTTAAAAAACAAAGGACATCCTCCTAAGTAGAAGAAATATTTGTTCAGGGGCCAGAGCGATAACACAGCAAGTAGGGAATTTGCTTTGCATGCAGTTGACCCAGTTCAATCCCCAGGATCCCATATCCC
Organism: Crocidura indochinensis; assembly: GCA_004027635.1. Lineage (NCBI taxonomy): Eukaryota > Metazoa > Chordata > Mammalia > Eulipotyphla > Soricidae > Crocidura > Crocidura indochinensis. The sequence goes on along the minus strand of PVKC010024319.1, from coordinate 13,840 downwards.
TGAGCACTACCAGGAATGATCCCTGAGCACAGAGGCAGGAATATATCAATCAAGTATATCAATCAAACAAAGGGGAAAGGAAATGGATGAGATATAAATTTGACCAGGATTATAAAAAAAAATAATTGTTCGTCATTTACTATCATAGAAATGTAAATCAAAACTGCTACCTAACCATCAAAAACTCCAGGTATGACAGTTTTGGTTTGAGAATTCTAGAGTATTTTTAGAGTCAGGGCAGGCAGCTTCCCTGACAGGCACCTCCATACTTCCTGAAGCCCAAGCAACAATACCCACAACCCATAGCCTCTGCTTATTGGAATGGACATTTTTGACATAGTGTGTTCTTAGGTAATTTTATGTTTCTCAAGTAGTTTTTAATAGGAATGGTGATTTCTTAGTAATGGGTGCGATTGCAGTAGAAGTGACCATGCTATTGGCTTCTGTTTTTAGTTTGCTTTTAGAAATTTATTTATTACAGTCACAGGCTGTAATTTTAAGGTAAGAAAGACTAGGCCCAAAGAGACAGCTGATTCTGGGACCAGGTTAACCTTAATATGGAGATGTTACATGACTGCAAATGCGGTCATGAGTCCAGGACTTCAAAGACCTGTGAAGCTAAGGCAATGAAGTAGTGTTAAAAAGGGACCAAGAAAGCCTAGGGCCCAACGAAGGCTCAAGGTCCATAAGAACATTCCAATGCAGGCTGTAAACCATAAGGACATTCCAATGCCATGACCTTTTGCATTCCATCATAGAGACACTTTGGAGGGACAGGAGGGAGGTGGAACCAAACTGACCATCCTACATTCCAACATGGGGACACCTTGGTCCCCGCAAGGAGGAGGCACTGAGAAATGACAGATGACCCTTGAAGATAGGGAGGAATAACTGCACACAGTCACTAAAAAAGAGAATAACACATAGATAGCACAATAGGTCTAAAATAATGGTAAAATCTAGTTTAATGCTATTCTCGTTTCTGTCACTGACTTGCCTAGAATCCCTTCCCCTAATCACTGTGGTCACTATGTTGTCAAAAGAATGAGTCCTCCACCCTGTAGATTAGGAGACCACCTGAAAGGCTCAGCTCATAGCTCTAAATGCCATTGGTCTAGGAGTTGGGGGTAAATGATGTCATGAAGGGGCTGAACAGACAGAAAATTGCACTTTTTCTGTAAAAAAAATCATTGGATGATTTAAACTGTATAAACCTATGAAATGTTTTGACCTATGTGCTCATTATTATATGGATTTCCTTAAATGTTTGTGAATTTGGATGCTCGGGGGTCTCAATCCTGGCTTGTGGTGATACCCCAGAGCTCTCGAGAAATACTTCTGTTGCTGTTCACATGCCTGAAGGTTCGTGGTCTCTAATTAGGCAGTGGGCTCTCCTGGACCATGGGCATCCCTGTACCCTGGGCATCCCTGAATCCTGGGCATTCCTGGACTTTGAGCCTTTGTTTGGCCCTAGGCTTTCTTGGTCCCTTTTTAACACTGCTATATCATTCATATCGCCTCAGCTTCACAGGTCCTTGAAGTTCTGGACACATGACAGCATTTGCAGCCGTGTAACATCTCCGTATTTTTTCAATAATGACATTCCAGTAGAAACACACTACATTAGATGTGAAATTATCACAAAAACCACCTAAATTCAATGAATTAAACCAGTCACAAAATGCTTGACTAGCAACACAGTTTAGTAAACCTTCACACATGACTTAATAACCCCCATTGTGAGATGTGACAATTTTAAGACACTGTGTTAAATGAAGGTTTCCTTTTTTTTTTTCAAGAACTCTATTATCATTTAGTTCTAACAAGCAATATTAAGTAAATTATTCAGTCCTGTCAAGGGGCAGTCTTGCGGGAGAGTGGGAAACTGAAGACAATGGTGGAGGGAATGTTACACAGGTAGTGGGATAAGAAGGAAAGTTACACTGTTACTGAGAACACTGAATGCCAGAAATAACTTTATTATGGGAAACTTTGTAAAACACGATGTTTAGATGAAAACAATTTAAAAATAACAATTTTTAAAGAAATATAAATCAAAACAATAAAACATCATCTCACACCAGTAAAAATGAAATATATCAAAAAGATGAGGATATGATGAAAAGAAACCCTCTTCCACTGTTAGTGAGAATGTTATCTGATTTAGCCTCTGGAAATTGGAATGGAGGTAGCTCCAAAAAGCAGAATATTCATATAATTCAAATTCCATTTCTTGGCATCTAATCCCCAATGACACACACACCACTAATTTGAAAAAATATATGCACAATAAATTCACTGTAGTGCTTCCTTACACAATAGCCAAGAGGGAAAAAGCCCAAATTATAATAACAGATGAACAGATAAAAATGTAGTATGTAAATACAATGGAATACTATGCAGCTATAAGGAAAGATGAAGAGATGAAGACGTACGATTTGCTACAATGTGGATGGAATGAAAGGGTATCATGTTAAGCAAAGAAAGTAAGAGAGAACTAATACCAAATGATCTCACTTAATTGTGGAATATAAGAGATAAAATGGAAAAGACAGCATTGAACAATGACAAAATCTTGGCCTAGGATCACAAAATTAATTAATCAATGAAGAAGTGGTAAAAAGCAGGTAATGACGGTGGGGAGGAACAAAGCTAGAACCAGCAGTGACAAAAGGACAGTAGTAGTTATGTGCACTTTAGAGGTCATAGGGTGAATAACCTACTTCAAAACCATAAACTTTAACACTATGGCAGCCATACATTTTTTTAAATCTGTGTTGCAATCTCTAAATCAACAATGAAAAAACTTCCAAACTATTATCCCACATATCACTGCTGAATTTTTTAGCTTTTTTCTCTCCCTGCTTTATTTTAAATAATTTTTATTTTTGTCTTTAAGTTTACTTATTTTTTTCTTCTACAATCTCTAATTTGATATTAACCCCATGAGGTGTATATCCCTAGATAGACTTATACCTATCTACATATATTTGAACCTTCCTGGGTATCTTCAATGTGCTACTCATTCTTATTATATTTTTCTATACATTTTTGAGAACACAAATATTCATTACAGTTGTGAATATCATTTCTACTCATCCCATCATAGTTATTTCTGTGTTCTTCTGTTGATCCATTATTCCTCTGGTTATAAAAGCCAGGGGTGATTTCTGAGCGCTTAGCCAGGAGTAACCCCTGAGCATCAAACGGGTGTGGCCCCAACCCCCCCCCCCCAAAAAAAACCCCAACAACATAAACTTTGCTGTAGTCATCATTTAATAATCTGATAATTTATTAAATGATGACTACAGCAAAGTTTATGTTGTTAGGTGCTGGGTTTTTTTTGGGGGGGGGGAGTTGGGGCCACACCCATTTGATGCTCAGGGGTTACTCCTGGCTAAGCGCTCAGAAATCGCCCCTGGCTTGGGGGGACCATATGGGACGCCGGGGGATCAAACCATGGTCCTTCCTTGGCTAGAGCTTGTAAGACAGACACCTTACCTCTAGCGCCACCTCACCGGCCTCGTGGTACTGGGTTTTTTATTTTCTTTTATATGACTTCTATGATCATGAATAAGGTCACAATGTCTGTATATCTTTTGCTTTCAAGACTTTTAAAACTTTAATACAATGTCATTATAATCCAATATTCCCCTTGCTGAGTTCCCTGAGAATTATAGCAAATGACATGGTCTTGCACACTCTAGGAGTAAGAACTGTTCTCATCTTGTGTTTTGGTGAGTGTGGCCTTTTTATATTCACAGATCAGGCCTCTTACAATTAATTATGCACAGCAGATCAATGGAACAGATCTAAATCTCTTTCTCTCCCACCACCACCTTCCTTCCTGCCTAGTATAGTCACTTACAAACAAGAGCCTTCTTGGTATTTCCCTAGGCCACCAGTTTTCTCAATTCTAAGAGATAGTAAAGTTTTGTTAGAGTCAGCCATCCTGGATCCAGGACACGTAATTTGTCTCTACGCAAAAGATCACCTGTTTTTTTTTTTACCTTTTCTTCAGATCACAGTCCTGGAATGTCTGTTATATAACATCTGAAAACAACTGTGGAATATATTTTGGTTTATTTTCTAGATTTCTATGGTAGTAGGGTAAAACTAGCCTCTTTGTACCATCAGGTCTAGAAACAGAACAACAATATATATTAATAACAAAATAAATGTTGAATTACCTAGTTATTCTTTTGTTATAAATTCTTTTTATGCTGTTGTTTTTTGGGGGGGCGGGAGGTTTACACCCAGAAATGCTCACAGGTTACTCCTGGCCCTGAACTCAGAAATCACTCCTGACAGGCTCAGGGGATTATATGGGATGCCAGAAATCGAACCATTGTCCATCCTGGATCAGCTGTATGAAAGGTAAACGCCCTGCTACTGCTGCGCTATATTTCTCCGCCCCCTGCTATACATTCTAACACCAATTCATTGTAATTAGATATCACACTCATTATTATTTAATTGTTGGAAATGCATTGTGTTTTGCAGCAAATTTGTTTTTAAGTTTTTGGTTCATTTATATTTAATATAACTATAAATTTGGTACTATATATCGTTTTATAATATAATTTTAAATTTGCCCGCTTAATCTCTATCAAGTCTTACATTCTTTTTAAGCTTGATTCTTTAACACTCTAGTTTTATGGACAATTATTTTAGAAGAAATAAAGAATAAACATTAATAAATGCTTAGTGGGGCCGGAGCAATAGTAAAGCGAGCAGGGTGTTTGCCTTCCATGCAGTCGACCAGGACAGACCTGGGTTTGATTTCCCAGCATCTCACATGGTCCCCCAAGCCTGCCAGGAGCCATTTCTGAGCACAGATCCAGGAGTAACTCCTGAGAGGTGTCGAATGTGGCCCTAAAACCTAAATAAATAAATATTTAAGAAAATGCTTAGGAAAAATTACTAATTAATTTATAAAAAAGTCTTTCAGAAAACAGAAGAAGGTGAAATACCTCTCAGTTCATTTTATGAGACCAGAATGATCTGAATAGAAAATTTAGACACAGGTTGAGAGTGAAGTGGTTAAGGCATAAGACTCATACAAACCAATCTGGGTTTGATTCCTGACATCACCTACGGTTCCGAGTATCACTAGGAATGATCCCTGAGCATAAAGCTAGAAATAAGCTGCATGTGTAGCCCCAAAACAAAAAAACTTTAACACCAAAGAAAAAGGACATAAAAAAAATAAACTAAAAAGGGGCCGGAGAAATAGCAAGGAGGTAAAGCGTTTGCCTTACATGCAGAAGGACAGTGGTTCGAATCCCGGCATCCCATATGGTCCCCGGAGCCTGCCAGGAGCGATTTCTGAGCATAGAGCCAGGAGTAACCCCTGAGCACTGCTGGGTGTGACCCCAAAACCAAAAATAAATAAACTAAAAAAAAAAAAAAACCCTGAATGATCAATATAGTTCATGCCCAAAGCATCAAAACCCCTTAATAAATACTAATGGAAACCAAAGACGTTTTATTTTCTAGAAAAATACAGAAATCATTGGACCATATTAATATACGAAAACACAAAGACATAACAATTAAATGGGTACAGAAAAACATTTAATAAAATTAATATTATTTATGAAAAAAGTATGTACCTGTTCTCCACCTCTTCAGAGCATCACCCACTTCTACTATCAATGATATCTACTTTTCATTCTTTCATTTCCAAGTCTTTCACTCTCTACCCACCAGACTCTTTCATAACCTACAATCCATTAATTTATTAGCATGGCACTGTCCTGCATAGTTCTTGTTGTTACTTGCCTCCTAACCAAACAGATTTCCTAGTTGATTACTCAACTTCCTTGCACCTTCTCCCTCAGTTTACTCTCCTGGCAAAATTCCAGCTCTAATTAAAGCCAATCTCTAAGTATCCCATGCCTTAATCTGAGGCATGCTGCTAGAAAAATAAAAGCAACAACGCATTCACCCTGCTACCTGGTAATATTGCAAATTTATCTCCATCAATTTCCTGACTAATAATGCCATGTAACTCTAATTTACTTCCTATAAATTATATTAATTCTTTCCTTTCTTCTGTGCTAGAGACTCCAAATCTGTCCCTTCTTCCTACACTTCATCTTCCTGGCTTTTGACCTAACTCTTCCCCCTAAAGGCCTACCCCAGGCAAGAGTCAGCTAGGGCCATGACCAGACATTTTGGCTACATATTTAGACCTGAGAGAAGCAAAGGCTTTCAGTGATTTTTGCAATTCTCCCACTGTGGCCCCACTCCTAACTTTCTCGTCTATTTCCTATACAAACTACTATACAAACCAGAGGCTCTGAGCTGGAAAGATAGGACTGCAGTTAGGGTGCTTGTCTTACACACAGCTGACCTGGGTTCAATCCCCAGCAGCCCATAAGTTCCCCTTAAGCACCACCAGGATTGATCCCTGAGCTCAGAGTCAGGAGTAAGTGCTGAGGTCAGCCCAATGTAGCCCCCCACCAAAAAAATAATAAATAAATAAACCAAAAACCCAGAGGCTTTGTTTCCCTGACTGAACTCTAAATCTGGATTAAAAAAAAAAGAAAAACAGAATCTAATAGATTAAAATTTAAGATAGCATCTCTGGCTTGATAGAATGTAATAAGGGCCCTGCTTCTGCTGCAAAGAGGAACATTAGCAGTCAATGGCATATGGTGGCAAAAGACTTCAAATATCACCTGCAGGCAAGTATAATCAACAAGTTATAAGAGCTAAAGTTTGGGATAATCAGGAAGTTGCTGCCATGGATTATTTTAATAAAAGTGAGTTGCTTAGTTGCTTCTAAGTTCACTAGAGAAATTGATAATGAATATAAAAGCTCAAAGTTTTAAGTTCACAGGTGAAGTCAAAGGGTAATGTACCAGAAATCTAAATGCCTTAACAAAAAGTCTTGTTACCTAGAGATAAGGGTGAGATCATTGCAAAGCAGGTGGTTGAGGCAGAAAGCAAAAGTAATAATTCATACTCTAATCCAATATCTTAGGCAAAAGTTAGCATCTTGACTAAAGTGGGAGCTGAGAAACTGAAAACAATCAGATAAAAACTGAGAACCTCTAAAATCCTTCCTATGCCTTTGCAAATAAAAGTGGTTTATCATAGGGACCAGAGAATAGCATGGAGGTTGAACATTTGCCTTGCATGCAGGACGGTGGTACGAATCCCGGCATCCCATATGGTCCCTGAAGCCTGCCAGAAGCAATTTCTGAGCGTAGAGCCAGAAGTAACCCCTGAGTGCTGCCAGGTGTGACCCAAAAACCAAAACCAAAACCAAAAAAAAAAAAAAAAAAACCAAAGTGGTTCATCACTGCCAGTCTAAGGAAATTAGTACCTATAGAAGGTAGACGGGACTCCTTTGAAGCAGCTGAATTCCCAGGGACAGTTGCTGTTCCCAAGGAATCTCTCTAGAAACCTCTCATACACTCAGAATCCCAGAAGGTGCTCAGGAGTCGGTTCACAAAATAAGACCTACAATGACATGAACGCATATCCAGAAAACTCCATGAATTAGGCAATTTATGTTAACAGGAATCTGGGAAATCTCAGGCGAAGGGCTGGCTTCCCTATAGGGTTCCAAACTGCAGCTAGCCAGAAGAGAAATCTGTGCCACATTTGGAAGGCAGAAGCAAAGCAGCAGGGTGGTCTAAGAGGTAATGAGATACAGATGCAGAGGTGCTGGCAACCAGAGTGTGCTCTCTTCTTTTTTCCCTGTTCTTATCCTCTTCCTACTCTGCACCCAACTCTTCTCAGAAGCTAGCTCTGCCCACTAAGAGTAACCCAAGCTTGCCAAAAACATGATAAAAACAGATAGCAGCTGTGTCCACTGCCTTCTATATATGCCCAGTTTTTTTCACACCAGAAACTGCAAAAGAGCCATTTTTTTATTTTTTATTTTTTTTGGTTTTTGGGTCACACCCGGCAGTGCTCAGGGGTTACTCCTGGCTCCATGCTCAGAAATTGCTCCTGGCAGGCACGGGGGACCATATGGGGCACCGGGATTCGAACCGATGACCTTTTGCATGAAAGGCAAACACCTTACCTCCATGCTATCTCCCGGGCCCCAAGCCATTTTTTTGACCACTCGGTAGATCTATGAGTGTACAGCTCTATATGATACATTTTCGCTCTTTCAAGTGTCCTTCATGAGAACTTATGAATTTTATGAAAATAACTTCTATGTAATTATACACATTTCAAGCAGCCTTCCCAATTTGGAACATTTAAAGTTTCTAAAGAAAATAAATATAAGGAGATTTTAGCAGCTTGGAAGAATAAAACAAAAGACTTACATCATTAGATTGAAACAATCGAGTCATTGCAAAGAAGGCTTCTGTTGCTTCCATAGTTCCTAAGTATTCACCCTATGTAAAATTTAAAAGAACTCATGAAACAAAAATGATTTAAGTATTTTTCTTTATGCCTGAAAACAACAGTCCTTTAGTAGTCAAGAAGAAACTTTGGCAAACATTCTGTCTGCTAATTTTCTGGAATTCTATTTATGGTTTTTGCCTATAACTCAGTTAAAATAATTTAATATCATACATTATGATATTAGAACTATATTATATAAGTTAATAGATACATATATACTGTACATATGTATAGAACCATGAAAGTTCTGGAATTGCCTTAATCTTTACCAAAACAATTTTAATTTTATGGAAGAAGTATGATTCACAAGGTCATAGAAAAATGACATTAAGTTAGGTTTTTAATCACAATAGAATGTTACTACTATACTGTTTCCAAGCAGAGAGCATATGGCATACATTCCTATAATTCAATGCCCAGAGCAAACCTGATATATCATAGGAGCATATTAAATATTAAACTGTTCAGAACTATCTATTAAGAACCTCTGAAAATATGGCCAATAAAAAACAACCAAAAGGGCAGGAACTACATTAGTCATATAAAAGTAAGATTTGGGGGCCACTAACAGAACTCAAAAAGCTGGGCTGAAGCCTCGTCAAGAATGTTTTGTATCGTATTGTACAATGATACATTTCTCCCATTATTTGTTTATTTTTTAAGAAAAATAAAGTGAGAAACTTAATTGAAAAATAAAAAAAATTAAAATAAAGAATGTTTTGTATCAAAACTTCAAGGTGGGGCCAGAGTGGTGGCACATGCACGAAGACGTCTACCTTGCCTGCCTAGGACAAACTGCAGTTTGATCTCCTGGTGTCCCATATGGTCCCCCAAGCCAGAAGCGATTTCTGAGCATATAACTAGGAATAACCCCTGACCGTCACCAGGTGTGGCCCCCCCAAAAAACAAACAAACAAACAAAAAACCTTGAGGTAATTAACAAACCATTTGAGGGTCTTGGCAAAGATTTCAATTCAGTGGCTTTCAAAGTGAAACTTGAGAGTACATTTCTAATAAGCTCCCAATGATGTGTGAATGGTGCTGATCTGGGAACCACATTTTTTTAAGTAATAAAGTCCTGAATTTTTTACTATTTTTTTTACTATTTTACTATTTTTTTTTTTACCTATTTTACTAATGCAATTCTGACACTCATGAAATGGTGATTAGCAAAGAAGAGAACAGAGAAGGAATGAAAGTGGGTGTTTTGAGCAGTGGAACAGTTCTGGAATATTAGTGGTAAGAGTTACTACACTCAGGTCCAGAGCGATAGGATGGCACTTGCCTTACCAGGTTTCTATCCCTAGCATCCTAAATGGTTCCCTGTGCCCACCAGGAGTAAATCCTGAATGCAAAGCCAGGAGTAACCGAGTATTGCTGGATGTGACCCAAAATTAAATAGATACTCATAGCAAGGGTGAAACTAAACTCCTGGAATTCTTTAACCCTGTAATCCAAAAATTAATTAAAATATTTAAAAATATAAGATTGCAGGGCCAGGGAGCTAGCTCATAGGGGTTGGGCACATATTGGGCCTGGATGAATCCCTGAGTTTGATTTCCTCTAAAAACTAGCCCGCCGAGCATCACCAGGCACAAACGCCAAATGACCAGGTACATCACCACTAGGCCAAATATCGCTGCCCTCTAACATCCTCCTTCTACAGTTGTTAAACACAGATTTTCAAATTAAGAATATTTACAAAAGAATCATCACATTTTCTATCAAGTACTCTCCTGATCATTATGCTTTTGCACTCCAGGACCCAAATCTAAGAAAAGTCAAAATAATTTACCTGGTTCAGTAAGTAAAGAATCTTTGTTAGAATATGCAAACATCTTCTTGGATTGATGGGTGTTTCATTGAATATACGAGCCTATTCACAGGAATAAAAAACATTGTTATACATAAACACTATTTTCATTCTATTATGATGATTGAAAAGCCAACTCTAATAAAATTAATATTATGCACTTTAATCAAAATATCTAAAGTTAATTCATTACAGTTTTCAATTTATGAGAGTCTATGATTATTTGGGTATGGTCCTGATTTTCTACCTTTCTAACTTATTCCTACTTTCTTTTTTTTTTTTTTTTTGGTTTTTTTGGGTCACACCCGGCAGCGCTCAGGGGTTACTCCTGGCTCCATGCTCAGAAATTGCTCCTGGCAGGCACGGGGGACCATATGGGCACCGGGATTCGAACCGATGACCTTTTGCATGAAAGGCAAACGCCTTACCTCCATGCTATCTCCCAGGTCCCTTATTCCTACTTTCTAATTCATTTGTTTTGACTTTTTTTTTTGCTTTGGTCTAATAACTGAACTTTATGGTCCATATCTGTTGAGTAAAAACAACAATAAATCATATTGGGGTCAGGGCAATAGTACAGCAAGTAGGCCACCTGCCTTGCACACAATGGTCTAAGTTCAATGCCTGGTCCTCAAACCCTGCCAGGAGTGATTCCTGAGTGCAGAGCTAAGAGTAAGCCCTGAACACTACTGGGAATGATAGCCCCCCCCCCCAAAAAAAAAGAAATCACAGTATATGAGTGGAATTATATGAGTGGAATTAGTTATATATATATATATATTTATATATATAAACTTCTTTCACTAACCATGTACTCCACACATCTCTGGCATTTTAAAGTGTTCAACATGTGGCTGTCAGTATGTTCTTGCACTTCTTTGAGGTCTAAAGTCTTAGATGAAAAGTCCCTCTTTCTCTTACCTAAAGTCTATATATTTCTCAATCTACTTTTAGTACTTTTTAATACACTATGTTTATCTCAGAAAGTTTAAGAAAAAAAATCATGAAAAAAATATAACCACCAATAAGCAAAAATTACTTTCCTTGGAAGGTGTATTTAGTCACTCAGATTCCACAGATCCACTCAGCCAATTTAATAATTTATAAATATGTAATACTTATTAATAAACCAATGAGCAATTTACTATATATTGACATTAAGAACAATGATTACATGAAGAACATCTTCATGTAGTTTAGTGTCTAAGTTCCATGGCTCAATTGCGACTTTGGCTACTTATTACTAAAGTGCATTCTAATTTTCATTTAATACTTACAGTAACTGCTTCTATTGATTAAGATTTCAATATGTTTTAAATATTAAAATACAGTTTAACTGCTTTTACCCTTTTCTTTCCATCACTAGATATTCTTCAGAATGTGAGCAAAAAAAGGAATCTTAAAAGCTATCTGGTTTACCCTCTAATTGAATTAAGGAAATTATACTCTTCAAAGGTTTTGCTATCATGCTTTTTTTTTTTTGGTTTTTGGGTCACACCCGGCAGTGCTCAAGGGTTACTCCTGGCTCCATGCTCAGAAATCGCTCCTGGCAGGCACGGGGGACCATATGGGGCACCGGGATTCGAACTGATGACCTTTTGCATGAAAGGCAAATGTCTTACCTCCATGCTATCTCCCGGGCCCCTATCAAGACATTTTTTTCCTAGTTTTTTTGGTCACACCATGCTCAGAGGTTACTCTAGGCTTTGTACTCAGATACCCTTGGAGAGCTCAGGGAACAATAGTGTTGCTGGAGATAAAACCCAGGCCAAAGATGTGCAAAGCAAGCACTTTACACACTATACTATCACCCCAGACCCTTCAGTGACTTCTTAGTTCAGACTTTTTTTTCAGGGGGGGAGGGGGAGTCACACCCGGCAGCACTCAGGGGGTTATTTCCGGCTCTCCACTCAGAAATCGATACTGGCAAGCTGGGGGACCATATAGGATGCTGGGATTTGAACCACAGTCCTTCTGCATGCAAGGCAAATGCCCTACCTCCATGCTATCTCTTCTGCCCCCAGACTTTCTTTTTATTAAGCTCATCTGATTTCTCCTTTCTAGTCACTGTTATCCCTCAGCCAATGATACAAAGCAGAAATAAAACTAAAGAGAGGAACAGCACAATGTCAGAGATGTCTATAAGGAGGTGTGTTTCATACATTTTTCTTTGTGGTACTGGGGATCAAAGGAGGGCCTCAAACATAAAGGACTGAGCCATATCCCTGGCCTTTAATGACAATAATAAAATAAGTAGAATTTAGTACCAAAAGGACAATTGGAAGTCCCTGCAAGGAAGTCTTGGGTCCTCAAAACTGTATACCCTGGTATTCATAGATACCCAGTACCGGAATACTGGTGATGCCAGGTATCCATGGGAGAAAATGGCAAAGGAGAAGAGAGGTCATGTAGCATGTAGCAAAGTGGTATCTTAAGGAGCACCCAATTAGGAGTGTTGCACGGACGAGGTGAAGCTTGTGGTATAGCTACTTTAAACTGGGTTTCCATAGGGATAATCCGTGATGCACTTGGTCAACTAGGTTTTTTTGGGGGGGAGGGGGTGGTGGTATAGGGTTAGTCCCTCCTGAAATGGGCAACAGTTTGGCAAGAGCCAGTATGTTTCAAATATTTAGTGGTTATATCAGGGGCTACTCAGTACTCCAAACAAGGGTGGGGGGGGCCACTGGCATTAATAAATCAAGTAGAACGCTCAGTGTATCTGCGCATCAGGTCCAAAGCAGGAAAACAGGAAAAGTGAAGGGCTTTGCGGTCCTTGATTTCTTATTCTTTTTTTTGGGGGGGGGGTCACACCCCGCAGTGCTCAGGGGTTACTCCTGGCTCCATGCTCAGAAATTGCTCCTGGCAGGCACGGGGGACCATATGGGGCACCGGGATTCGAACCGATGACCTTTTGCATGAAAGGCAAACGCCTTACCTCCATGCTATCTCCTGGGCCCCTGATTTCTTATTCTGAACCGCAATCCTTCATGGGACTCTACACCCGTCATGCTACTGAGAGAACCCAAGTGAAAGAACATGATGTACTTCCATGCCATACCTCCTGCAAAACCGCACTCTTCTCCAGATGCCGAAAAGGATTGGAGCCACTACCTACATTATAAAACAGAGATGCCTTTAATTGCCGAAGCACTGGGCACTGGGGCACAGGTGCACATATTCTCGCGCACGGACACACACTTGCATACATTCCCTTTCTAGAAGTTGGGTACTGAATGTAGTGCCAATCTCATTCAAGTGAGGGGATGCCTGGGATACCGGGATAACCATCAGCTACAAGCACGGGAATCCGGTCTAGAATCAACTCCGCCCTTCGCTATCCTGTGCGATCTTGCACTGAAGTTGTGCAAGAACAGAACCAGGCCCTGAAATGAGCGTCTCCTTTCCCTGCCCCTCTTTTGACCTAAATGATACCAACAAGGGTATCTTGTTGGAACTGTGGGAGCGGCCTATGGATCTCCGATAAAGGCAGGCACCGTTCTAGTGTGTGTTCCTCCTGCTTTCCTAAGAAGCACAAGCGCAGAGCTGAACAGAGATCAATCCTCAAGCTGTTGAGAGAGAGGGCTGGGGAGATTTGCTAAACCTGCCAGCCAACCAACCATCCATCATCCATTCTCCTTTAGGAGAGCAGTT
>PVKC010024318.1:0-16959 GCA_004027635.1 Crocidura indochinensis | reverse complement strand
ATGGACCTAAAATAGTACTATGAAAGATTTGTAATCTACTTTGGTCAAAATAAAAATGATCTTTAAAAAATCCCAAGTATGACACCTGGAAGCAATCCTCTACCAGGAAAGGCCCTACCGCTGCTCTGACATTGATCTACTCACAAGAGACTTCCCTTAACACTGAGAAGACCTAAGAACATCAACGACCTGCATACTGAACAGGGCTTTCTGCATTGCCCTTTAATTGTAAGGTGAAACGAGAGGACACTCTGCACCATCCTAACTGCAATATAGGATATGCAAATCCCAGGATCTTTAATACAGAAACATGATACCAACAACAGAGACATCGTGGAAAATAAAAGTGTGTTGGCACTATAGACAACAACTGGGATTGGGCAATCTAGTGTGCCTAGAGTCTAGAGCTAGTCTTATGCCAGGAAACATCAGGGGTTTGGTTCCCATGTATATAGGCCAAGGATTTCCCTTTCCATGATCCCCATATTTTGGTGGGCCGATGCAAACAATTATTGCCACTTCAGAGCCATTTTTACTGTGCTCCTTTGACTCTAATCCTTAAAAAGAAGCACCCACTTTTGAAGCTAACTTAAACTAATATGTATAAGCATGGAAATGTAAAAAAAAAAGCACTATGCCTTCAAAGTTTAAGGAGTTACATAAGTTTTATGGCTTTAGAATGCTTGATGTGCTGCTAAGAAATATGTATTACAATCTGGGGTCTTGAGGGACAAAGTAATTGTACATGGGTTCTGTTTTGTTTTTGTTAATATTTTTTGGCTAAAAGTTCAATGTTAAGATATCAGCAAGGGGACTTATGTGAAATCTGTTTATGGGTGATCATCCTTCCACTGTAACTTTACCTTGTCCTCTTTCTTTACATCTTTGTTCTCATATTTCAAAATAAAAAATTTAAAAAAATCCCAAGTATGTGCTCTCATTAAGTTATCCAATATTGAGTTGACTGGATCAGAAACTTGCTCAAGGCGATCCATGCATGGGGTACCTGTTGGCATGTGGGACCAAGATGCTAAGTATGCAAAAAGTCATCTCAAGCTTTGAGGCAGGAAAAAACCAGCTGTGTTTGGGTATGAACTCCCTGGCCAAACCCTAGCTCCTACCAGCTACACTCTGGCCATTTCTCAAGGTTGCTCATCCCCAAATCGGGGTAACAGGCCCTGGGGGTAGTGGAGGGGCTGACTCTGGGCTGTGACTGTGGAAGAATATCTGAAACAGCAGCTTTGGCTGGAATGAACACGCCTTCCATGCAAAGTCCTCTTTGTTTATCATCATTATTCGAAAAGTGCACAGCGCAGCGAAAGCAGCCAGTCACACATTGACAAAAGCACCTGCTTTAACTAGAATGAGAAACTTGGGGCTCTTCAATGGGCTGATTCCAATCCCCTAGTTTAGGGAAGTTGCTCAAGGAAAAAGAAAAACAAAATGACTTTCCAGTACAGAGTGTTCGCCAGTGTCCTCCAGAGCTCTTTGGATATGCTCAGTTTACCCAAGCCCAGTTCTGGGAAAGTGCAAACTAGCAAACAACAGCCAGGGATCGAGGCTGGCTGTCAAAGTGGGGGATTATGATGAAAATGCAAGCCACGGGTCAATAGGCAATAGGGCATGCTGCCAACACTGGGCTCAGAGCTCCCAGAGCTTGGCCAGTAGCAAACTATGTTCAACCCATCGTAGATAAGGTGTGAAACTGATATGGCTGCGTAAATCATCCACCATGGCAGCTGTGTGGCTGCTATGGGGCACAGGACATTGGTGACTTGTTTGTTCAGTGGAATTGGGGGGACACAACAGCCCTTTCCCTGGGAGACAGTCATGAGCAACCAACTGTATAGCTCACAAATGAACTTGGCCTTATAGCCTGACATGGACTTGAAGTTTTCAAGCCATGGGAGCTCCTGCTGTTATTATTCTTTCTCTCCAGATGTTCACTGGAGCTGATTCGGAATCTTTTGGTGTTCTAATTGCCTCCCTGCTGTCTCCTTTCTCTTTGTTCTCTGAGCAGAGGATAAGCTACAGAGAGCAAAGGATAGTGAGCAAATGATGTGAGGTAAGCCCCTGGTGCTGAGATCAGGCTCTCTACCACCTACCTTGTTTCTCTGCTTCTTAGCTATCTCAAAGTCAATATGATCAATGGGCTTAATGAGAGCAGTTTAAGAGGGTACCCAAGACATCAGCGGGGAAAAACTTGGTCCTCTATATACAAGGTTCCTGCCATTATGTCTCTCCAGTTGCACCATCATGTTGAATTTTTACAACCTATTGGATATGAAACTGGCACACAGGAGGCTGAGACATAACCCACAGGACTCCGGTCTGATGTTTTATTTTACTTTTTGAGGTTTTTGGGTCACACCCAGTGATGCTCAGGGGTTACTTCTGGCTCTGCACTCAGAATTCTCTCCTGGCTTGGGGGAACCATATGGGACACTAGGGTTGGTCCATCTTGCATCAGCTATGTGCAAAGTAAACGCCCTACTGCTGAGCCACCGCTCCATTCTGACATTTTCTGAAACTAGAAGGGTGTTGAAACAGTGGCAGCCAGTGTTCAAACAGCAAAAGGCAAAGCAAGTATTCTCCTAAGTTCTAAGGCAGGATGGAAAATCAGCTGACTGAAAAGTTGCCTCTGGCAAGAGCTGGTAGCAATGTTGGTAAATGGTAGGAGAGCTGCCCTGTGCAATCTAAAGAATCCAATCCTCAGGTTGGGGGTGTAGGAAGGGGCAAAGGGCACAAGAGAGATCTGGAATTAGGAGTTGGCCTCCGGGAAGAAAAGAACCACAGAGGGGTGTTTGCCCATGGACCTAAACTAGCAGGGGCCATTTTGAGCCATCCTAAACCTAGCGGCTGCTTCTTCCAGCTACCTGCTTACAAAAGCCAATGTAATGATTCTTTTCTTTTTCCCTTTGCCTTGATGTTGTGTTTACTTAAGGATAAGATGGCCCAACTTCCGGTATATTTACTGCATGAGAATATACAGGTGTTGGACTCTAGGACTGCTTGCGTTTTTGCTGCATTGTTGGGAATCCTCCATTCTGGATTGTTCCAAAGCTGTGGACAAGCTGGTTTTGCCTGTCCTACCCCCATTCTCCATCACCAGTCCCCCACCCTCCCACCAGTACAGTACACATTTCACCCAACCTCTCTTCTCTAGGGTGAAGGTATTTAATCACCTTAGGCATTTAAGCTCTTATCTAAGGGAAAAGGAAAACTGCTTCCATTCATTCCCATATGAATTGTATTAGATTATTATTTTTATGTTTTTGAGTCACATCCAGCAGCATTCAGGGGTTACTTCTGGCTCTGTGCTTAGAAATCACTCC
Source organism: Crocidura indochinensis (assembly GCA_004027635.1). Lineage (NCBI taxonomy): Eukaryota > Metazoa > Chordata > Mammalia > Eulipotyphla > Soricidae > Crocidura > Crocidura indochinensis. The sequence goes on along the minus strand of PVKC010024318.1, from coordinate 13,624 downwards.
TGATAGGCATGGAGGACCATATATGGGATGCTGGGATTCGAACCACCATCCTTTTGCATGCAAGGCAAACGCCCTACCTCCATGCTGTCTCTCCAGTCCCATATTAGATTATTTTTTATTCTTTTGTTTTGAGTGGTCACACCTCAATATGTTCAGGGCTTACTTTCTGGCTCTGAGTTTAGGGATCACTCTTGACAGGACTCAGGAAAGCATATAGAATTTGGGGGATTTTGTTTGTTTGTTTTCTTGGTTTTAGGGACACACCTATTGGCGTTCAGGAGTTACTCCTGGCTCTGTGCTCAAAAATCGCTCCTGAAAAAAATAAAAATAGAAATTACTCCTGGAAGGTTCAGGGGACCATATAGGATGCTGGGAATCAAACCCAGGTCTGTCCTGGATTGATCGCATGTGAGGCAAATATGCTACCATCTGGGACTGAATTTGAGTCAGGTGTATGCAAGGCATCTTTCCTGCCCCTCTATTTTAATTTTGAAATTTATGTCAGCCTCAGGGCAATAGAAGCATCCTATTTTCCAGTGAGCCAATTGGATGAAACTCTGTTCTGTACTCATCTAACCATTCCCCATGGCCTCCATTTAGCACTCATCAGAGCTCACTCCTGTTTCTGCAATCAAGAATCCTTCCTGGGGGGTTTTCAGGGGGCTAGATGGGATGAAGAAATAGAGTGCATGCAAGGTACCCTACCTTCTATATACTATCACTCCAGCCCCTCAGAGATTAATCCTGGGTCTGCAATCAGGAATTACTCCTGGAAATGCTTGGGGACCAGAGAGGATACCAGGTATTAAATCTAGATCAACTGTGTGCAACGACTCTACCTGCTCTACTATTGTTACAACCTATATTTAACACTTATTAGTGTACAAAGACAAATGAGGGATACACATTCTTTTTCAAAGAATTTTGAAAGGAAGACATGGTGATATTTGTACCTCTGGCAAGAATTTTGACAAAATTCTTTCAAATAATTTTGAAAGGAAGGCATAGTGATATTTGTACCTCTGGCAGTAGTTTGAGTCCCAAAGTCAGGTAGCCTATAACCCAATCTTGGCTTTGTCAGCTGCCTGGAATTTAGGTTTCCTCTGCAAAGTGAATCCTATCTCAGAGCTGCAAGGGAGATGAAATGCTCAAGCCTGCAGAACCCGGCGCTGTCACCTTCTCCAAACATGAAGAGCCTTGGCTGCACCCCATTTCCCCCCCCCCCAACCTCAATCCCCACCTGATTCACAAAGCCAGGGTTGTGTAAGAAAAGCTGCTGACCTGTCCAGGGAATTCCGCTCCTGCAGAAGTGGAAGCAGATCCATTACCCTGCAACTCAACACCTCTTGAGCCCTTGAAAAGGGGCTGACACAACAATCAACATTTGCACAGTGATTTTGTGGTTACTCAGTGCTATGAAGAGCAGAGCTGTAGGAAGGACGAGACTTTGGACTAGGGTTTTGTTTTTCTGTTTTTGGTCTACATCCAATGACACTCAGGAGTTACTCCTGGCTATATGTTCAGAAATCGCCCCTGACTTGGGGAACCATCTAGAATGCCGGGGGAATCGAACAGCAGTCCGTCCTAAGTTAAAGCATGCAAGGCAAATAACCTACTGCTGTGCCACTGGTCTGGCCCCAGGACTAGGGTTTGGATGCACAGGGCTCTGCCTTATGCCTCTAATCTGTTGAGAGACAGGTCCCCCTTCCAAATCCCCCCAGGTTTCTGAGATTGGGTAGCTGACACATCTGTGACACATACCAACATGTAAGTGGTAAATCCTAGATGACTTAAACAAAAGTGATTGTCATTCCATTTTCTCATGGATATCATTTCCAACACATCCCTTAAAGGCTCAGCCACTGCTGATACAAAACGGTCTGGTCAGTGTCATGTTCTATCTGTTTTTCTCTCAACACACACACAGGTATGTATCTGAGAATGGACAGGAAACTTGCTTGTCTTGTCTTATCAGAGTTCCACTTCTAAGAGACTTCCTGTAGTGACAGGCAGAACTTGAGTGATGATTTGCTTTGAGAGAGTCTGTATTGAGAGGTCTGTGATCCAGCTGTGACCAGAACAGGTAACCCAACTGAGCTTAGTACGGATTGGCATGAAACAGAACTTTTGTTCAGCCTAGATTCCCCCGCCTGTTGGCAACCTTCAATAAAATCTGCCCAAGAGGGATGCCAGTGAAATCAAGCAGTTGAGAGACACAGGGTTCATTTGCTTGATCAGCACATTCTTCTGGATGGCATTTGCCCACAGAATAAAGCCCCGTCCTGCAGTTCAGGAGAGTGCTCAGAAACAGAAGGCAGAAGCTAGCACGGGGACCCAGTGCCATGCCTTTGCCAATTCAGTGTGGGAGAGAGTACAGTGGGTAAGGCGCTTGCCTTGCATGTAGCCAACCCTGGTTTACTTTGCAGCATCACAGCCAGGAGTTAGCCCTTAGCACCTCAGGTGTGATATAGCAACAAAACAACAACACAAGTCACCACTTACCTAATTGCCCAAGCATGGGGTGCAGGATACAGAAAAGAAATTCACCTAGTACCATCCATCTTTCATGGACTAGACTAGCCCCTACTCCTGGTTTGGCTTTACCTGACAAAGTATAAGGAGCTGAAGACCATCACAAGAAGTGAGGTTTCAGTTGAAGGTAAGGTGCAGCCATGCTGGGGTTTCAGGGTTGTTTCTGTAACCCCAACTTCCTGCCTATCTCACCTGGAAAGAGAGACCTTCCCATAGCTTGGGGGGGTCTGTAGTTGGTCATTTAAGGGGTTGCCTGGGGGTAGGGAGAAACAGAAGTAGCAGGAAGATGGAACAGGTAGAAAAGAGAGACAAGTTGGGTGCCTGGGGGTAGGGAGAAACAGAAGTAGCAGGAAGATGGAACAGGTAGAAAAGAGAGACAAGTTGGGTGCAGAGTTTAGCTTAGAAGCCATGTAAGTATGCACATGACAGTTAGGGCCCTATAATAAAGCTGGATGTCTCCTGAATCTGACTTTTGTGGGTCATTTCCACCTCCCATTACCCTGATACCTACAGACCCACCAGGCCATAGAGGCTGCAGGCACTGGGATGGGCTGAGAAAGGGCCATCCATCCATCATCCATTCTCCATCCAAGCACCACCAGGACTTTATAATTAATATTTATACAATAGTTTCCTCCTCCCAGAGGTTGTTTGCTAAATCCTGTCAGATTCAATTAGTGATCTTAGTGTTCTCCAGGGGATAGAAATCCAGAATTAGAGCTATAACTGTACTACTATTCATAAGTCATCTAATTGGAAAGCAAATGAGTTCATGAGTAATTGAAATATACTTCTGGAATCCTGGAGATACAGGTGGCAGAGGAAGACTATCGAATGCCAATGGATTACCGCTCAGAACTGACAGAAGTCATGCTAGAAGAGCAGAGAGAATGTACATAGAGTATCTACTGGGTATGTGGGCATTGAAAACACACGAACAACACAAAAGATTATAGTCACAAACACTGACTTCATCCAGGGAAGCCAGGAATTCGTGATCAATGATGTTCAAGTGTTCAATTAAGAACATGATTCTTAATTCAATAGAACTGAGTACCACTGTTTCTTCCCACACAGGTTGTTCTGTACATAAGGATTGGTCTGGACAATGCTGGGACTAAAATGTTTTCTGGCACAAGAGTAAGTATTACAACACATCCAGGTTAATATCTACAACTGAGTCTCCCAGTTGCCAGTGGCCCATGGCCAAGTTCTTCGGGGATGAAAACATCAAGTTCAACTTTTTAAGCACCAAATCTATGCCAGCTGTGTGGGTGGCAGGCAGTGGAAAACGAAACAGGTGCGTTCATAATCAAAGAGAACCAGATTTAGTCTGTATGACAGATATGGCAGGCAGGGTAGGGGGGAGCCTGGAAGTCAAATGCTAATCTCAGCAGTGTCATGGTCTGCTGCAAGAAAGGGTGTGCTCTAAAAATAGAAGATAGAGGCCCACAGTGACAGTACAGCAGGTAAGGTGCTTGCCTTGTATGTAGGCAACTCAAGATCAATCCCTGGCACCTTATATGGTCCAGAACCCACCCTGGAGTGATTCTGAGCAGATCCAGAAATAAGCTCTGAGAACAGCTATGTGTAGCCAAAACATGTTGAGGGGCTGGAGCAAAAGTACAGTGCATAGGGTGCTTGCCTGGCATGTGACCAACCAGGTTCAAGCCCTGTCATCCCAGTAGATCCCAAGCCTGCCAGACGTGATCACTAATCGCAGAGCTAAGAGTAAGCCTTTTGAACTGTTAGATGTGAGCCCCACCCCTCCAAGAAAACAGTTGTTTTAGAGCAAACTTCCTTCGATTCATCTCAAGTATTGGGATCAGGGAGGAAGAATTCATTCTAATCCTTATGAGCAATATTAGAGCCAAAATTTATCTAATGCCACAGAGCCAGAAGGCAGAGGTCAACAACCAGAAGTCACTGATCATTGATGGTTTCTGGATGAAGGTCAGGGCACAGATGCAATAGGTGGTGTGTGCTGGCCACCAAGGTTTCTGAGGAAAATAGGTGATTGAACCAGTATGTCAAAGAAGCTATTTGGAAAGAATTACCTGCCCACATTGTTCCAGAATGTTCCTCCTCAGAATGAAAGGTTTAAGAATTGCAACAACGGGGCCTGGGAGATAGCATGGAAGTAAGGCGTTTGCCTTTCATGCAAAAGGTCATCGGTTCGAATCCCGGTGCCCCATATGGTCCCCCGTGCCTGCCAGGAGCAATTTCTGAGCATGGAGCCAGGAGTAACCCCTGAGCACTGCCGGGTGTGACCCAAAAACCAAACACACACACACACACAATTGCAACAACAGGCAGGTTGAAGGAAACCAGCGTCTTGATGGTTGTTAAAAAAAATATACCAGTTCAAAATTTCAGCACAGTTGGCAAGCAGGGAAGGGATATAAAGTTGGGTAGGTGATGGGGATAGGAATCGAAAGTTGATCCCAATATTGAGGCCTTCACGACCCTTCCATGCCCTCCATTGTCAATTATTCAAACAACACTTCACTTTTACATTTGTTTTTGGGCTACACCTGGAACTGATGCTCAAGGCTTACACCTGGCTCTCGAATTGGAAAACTCCTGGAAGACTCAGTGGAATATATGGGATGCTGGGTATTAAACCCAGTTCAGCAACCTGCAAGGCAAGCACCCCACTATTGTACTATCTCTCCAGCCCCACTTCTACAGGTCTTTCTGTTGTTTGGTTTGGGGTCACACACAGTGGTGGTCAGAAATCACTTCTGTCTGTCTCAGGGAACCATTTGGGATGATTGTGTGCAAGGCAAATGCTCTACTCACTTTACCTAGTGCTCTGGCCCCACTTCTATATTTTTCAAGTGAAGAAAACATGATGGCAATTGTGCTGAGTAGAGTAAAATTCGTCTCATTATCTTCATTTTTTCTCTGCTTCTGACTAGGGTTTTCTTTAATGCTGAATCTAAGATGGTGCCTTGGAGACTCCATTGCTTAACAGAACTATAGAAGAGGTGGTGGGCTGGCTACAAAGTTCAGTGAAAACAAGTCAGGAACTCTTACAGCTGAGTTTGAGGAAAGGAAATGAGACCACCTCTCCATAGAGAACATACGTATGAGTGTTGTTAACCACTCTTCACCCCACACACTTCAGTTCCTGGAACCCATGACAGACAGATTCCCCACAAAGAAGCCACAACACAATGACCATCACGTTAGTGTTTTTGCTTTGTAATGATCTTTATTTCTCAAACTCAAAACTTTCAAATGCAAATTCATCAACTTCCAACATTTTTATTTACCAGTGATTCTTTTTCTCTACCCCGGGAGGTCAGAGACCATGACACCAGAGGAATCCTTGCACAGACTGTTTCTAGGTTGTACAAATAGAACGATAAACCTTCCAATGAAGCCTAATGATCTTAATGCTTATCTTAATGTCTATCTAGATCAATTTGGACATAAATGTTTTTTTTTTTAGAAAGTCAATTTTCCTAATGCAAGGCTTTCATCCATTATAAAAGGCCAGGTGGTGGAGGCATGGATCTGCCCAGAGATCTTCTTATTTTGCAATTTCCTCTTCCGTGGATGGTCTTCTCACCTCCCTGTGCAAACACATAATTTTCACCAACTCAAATTGGCCCAGGCAACACTCCAGGCATTTTATTTTGCTTACACTTTATTTTTTTTAAAGTGATAGGTAAACACAATTTAGAATCTGAACTCACAAAAAAAAAAAAAGGCATTTCTTTCCTGATTCTCTTTTCAGAGGTGCCCAGGAGTAAAACTAAGCATTTGCCAGATTTTTTTAATGCAACCCCTCCCTCTATTCCTCCTTTCCTCTGAAATGAAATGATTGAGCAGATGTGTGAGCCAGACAGCCAGGACAGTCTGGGCTCTGCCAGATGAAGGATGTGATTCTAACTTTTGCAGCTGGAAGTTTTGGTTTCTGGTAGAACTCACAAAATAGGTTCTCCCCAATTGAAGGCCCAATAAGGTGGGGGAAGAATGCCTCCCATGCATGTCAGGGCCTCTTCACCCAGCAGTCAAAGCACAAATTCATTCTTGAAGGACACTTGAGCTCAAAATCTAGCTGCATCCTATAATAAGGCACCAGAAGGTTAGCTAGTAGGGACTTATTCCTAAATTTGAATGGAACCATTACCCACAATTAACAAAGCAGTTCTAGTTAAAACCCTAAACCTGCCAAGATGGAAAAGAAGGTAATGGTAAGGTGGAGACTGAAGGACAGACAAGGAGATATGGGATATTAGCAGTCCATTAAAATGTCATCACAAACCACAGGTTTTACACAGCACTCTGAGGCAAACTCTCAAGGAAAAAAAAAGTCAAACTAGGAGGTGGGGAGGGGTCCCCAAATCAAGCCGTCTCTGTTATTCTATAAGGAACACAGGATCCTTCTTTCCTGACAGTGCCAGGTTCTTTCCAGATGTAGCTCCTAACCTATTTCCAAAGCAGTCAGCAGGCACTATGATTCAAAGGTGTTACTGATATGCTGTTTGGTTTCAAAGCTGAAGTTATTGAGTGAGGAATAGTGTCTTTCTGCCAAAGTAAGATAAATTCAAGAGTGAGACCAATGCATAAGGTCAAGGATTTAGAGTGAGTCATTTTGCCAAGACCAGGCAGGGAAAAGGTACCGCTTCCATGTCCTGGCTACTCAAACTGATTCCAAGCATTGGACTAGAAGAAAGTTGTGAACTTGCAGAAATCACCAGAAAACTGTCCTCAAGCCTAGGAGATTGCTTACATTTATATCAGGACTTGTACTTGAACTTTAGTGTCCCCAACAACTGCCAAGTTTCATTATTACTCAACACACACACACACACACACACACACACACACACACACACAGAGGAACCACTGGATTCAGTACAAATTCAGAACATCTGCTGTTTCTGTGAGTAATATGAAAGGTAAGTTTCAGATGGCATTTCCAGACACCCCAACTCCAAGGTTACCTGTTTTATTTTGGGGCTGGCCAAAAACAAACAGGGCATGGATATACTCCTAGATCTGGATGTTTTAAAAGGGCAGAAGGATTCTTTACCCTAATTTTCCTAAAACGCCCTTTTCTCACACTCCAAAATAACTGGGTCAACTAAGAGCTTCAGTGATATTAAGATGGTCACCATGCAATAGGGGGAAAGAACTGGGAGCTTAGTCATGTTTGTACCTCCAAACAACCTTAAAGGCAATGTGCCAGAGTGGGAGGAAAAAACAAGCAAACATATATATAGAGAGAGATAGAAATAATTCCAAAGAGGCTTTTAGAAACTGGAAATAATTATTTGATGTGGTTTGATCCTATCTTCATGTGGAATCTCGCTATCCTGATTCCTAGGTCTTTAAGTACATGCAATATTGACCTCCGTTAGCAAGTGCTTATTTGGCATATTTATCACATGTCAATGCTTTGGTTAAATGTATCTTTCATTTTTGTGCAGCTCTGTAAGTTCACAGATAACCCTGTCATTCTTTTTTAAGTTAGGATCCTTCAATATCTCCCCTTTCCTCTTAACACTGACATGTCACAGGGCCCCCTTCCATGCAGAAATATTCTTGGCTCCAAGCCAGTTCATTCAACTCTTACTTCAGGTCCAAGGGAAACAGGATATGTTCACACTAAGTCATCTATGCACAAAATCTGAATCCAACCAAGTTGTAGGGTTTCACTTTAGGCCAATCTGCTTTGAAGAGCATCAAGACAAAGATTCCAGAAAACAATAACAAATGCAAACAAAAAAACACAAACACACACAATTAAACACCTGAAAATATTTTTTAGAAAAAGGTATAGCCCTCATTTTCTATAAGGCATTTCTGCATTCCAATAACTTCGTTGCTTACAAACAAGGGGACAGCAACCATCCCGGGCATGATATTTTTGTGGTCACAGGACTGAATTAAAATCAGGAATATGGTGTTTATGAAATCACTTCAGAAACTGGCAATACTGAGTTTCTTGGCCCTTGATGACCTTAAAGTGATGCTTTCTGAGATTCCACAAAAAGTTGCAAAACACAAAAATCCATTTTCTAAGTCTACCTGGAACGCTTCCATTCACTAAGTTTATTTCAGACTAGATATTAACACTGTTTTCCTTCTAAAGTGCAGAACATCAACAAATGAGACCACATCAACCAAAAGAGATGAAGATCAGTCACTTACTGCTTCCCCTAATATACCATGGATTCACTCTAGTCAGGGGGCTTAGAAAATTAAGGCCCAACTGAAAATTAAATCAAGGGACAGCAGGCTCAACCAATGCAATTTCAAGCTAACGAGCACACTGCCCATAAAAGCTGTCCATTCCCCAGGTCACTCTGTTACATCTAAGTTCCTGAATTGACTTGCTATCAGAAAACTTAAAGAAATCACAAATCACTAGTACTGGGGTGAGAATAAGGGGGAAGGTGTCCATACAAAAAAACAAAAACAAAAACAAAACAAGAAAAATATCAGCCACAATACTCTAGAAAAACAGCTTCTCATTTTCCAATCAAAACCTGGGAAGACCCTTATGTTGATTGCTGTTAAACTCAGAACAATCCTTAATCTTAGAAAGAGCAAAATAAAAGTGATGAATGAGCTAATGAGGGAAGAAAAGTGTCATTCTGTAAGAATTACTTACTTTTAAACAAAATTTTTTTCTAACATTTTTTTTCCTATTTACAATCACCTCCCACCACCACCATTTTGCTTCAGTATCACATTCCACATTTTATTATTTTTTTCAATTTACATTTAAAAAAAAACCAAACAGGTCATTTTTAATCCCCCCTTCCTTTAGCAATCTCTCAAAATTTCCTCATGAGACCCCCCCAGTATCTAAACTAGAAACTACTTTCAACTAAATCTCAATTCTCCAGCGACTGACTTATTCTGTTTTTGAGTTATTTTTTTTTTGAGGAGGGCGGAAATGAAAGAAATCCTCAGCTGAAGTACAGATGTATACAACTTAGTCCCATAAACACAAGTGAAATCGTAAAAGTACACCTCACTTCCTGCCCTTTTTGACAATTAAAGCTGATAAAACCACATAGACTGTTGGCATGATTTTCCTGTAACTGCTAAAAATCCCAAGGGAGGGCCAACACCGCCTATGCACATAAGGCACAAGTGAGAGATGACAGAGAGCTCGCTGATCACTTCCCAGACACAGGCCAAGCATCTCCCCCATCTGAATGATTGCACAGAGCTCAGCTCCCCACTTTGGGAAGCTTGACTTGTTTGTATCTGTCTTGGAAGGATGTGGATAGGTAGGTCAGACTTCCTAGAGCATTATCCAAAGTTGCAATGGAATAATGGGTTCCCTTAGGGTTGGCTCATAAGACTGTTGGCCCATTCCAATGGGCACACAAAGAACAAAAAAAAGCAGAACCAGAGCTGAGTTCCCCTTTAAAAGCCAAACACCTACAACTAGAAGGAGGCTCTCCTACCTGAGAGCCCTAGCCTCTGAGGGTTCCCACTAAGGGAGCCCCAAGTCTCACAGTTAGTTACAGGGCAGCCAAGTTGGGTATGGTTGACTATAGGTCACTGGAGGGTGGGCCACATAGTAGTTGTTGAAGTTGCCATCGCTGACATAGGGGGCGGGTTGGTAGTAACAGGTGACGTTGGTGGCATTGGGGATGATGTTCTGCTCAGCCAGCACACGCAGGGCCAGGAGGGAAATGAGGTTCAGGGTCTGTCTCCTCTCGTGCCCCATGAGACACACGGTGCTCTCGTTCACCACCCGGCGAAGGATCATGAGGTAGTCATACTTGCTCCTTTCCTCTTCGGCAAAGTGGTTCTGGAGGTAGGTCTCTAGCTTCCTCTGCTGTTCAAGGATGTCTGGGAAGTCGATAAAAAACCTGGAGCACATATAACGTTCCAGAGTCTTGATTTCTTCCTGATCTGTAGGCCTGAAGTCCCGGACCAGGAGGTTGCTATACTTGAGTAGCCCTCCACCCCTGATCTCTTCGGGGTTCTTGGTGGCGATGAGTCTTTTCTGAAGATGGTCCAAAGCTTCCTCAAAGTCCCCATAGACGCTCTCCCCGATCACCTGGGGGTGCAGGTGCTCAGAGATGGGGCTACTGGAGCAGTCGTAGAAGATGAGCAAAGGGTCCAGGATGATCTGGAAGGAGTCCACGCTGAACTCGAACTGACGTCGGATGGAGTCGACAAACTTCAGCTCCACGTTCCTTCCATTCTTGTTGGACAAGGAGATGAGACTCCAGCGGTCAGTGTCCGTACAGACCTTCACCAGCTTCTGGACATAGGCCTCCTTCAGGGTGACAGGGCTGATTTTGAGCTTGTTGACCCCTTCTGGCAGGAAGTTCAGGAGGGAACACAGCACCACATCCTTGACCAGTTGAAACTCTGCTTCGGTTGGAAGAGCCACATGGAAGATTAGGTCCAGATCTTTGCAACCCAAGCCATTGTCTTTGACTAGGACATGGCCCGCAGCAGAGCCATTAAGCCGGACGTCCTGCACTTTGATGCCGGCCTCTTCCAGCTGACTGCGGACTGTCTGGACAATGTCCTTCAGGGTTATCTCCAAGGTGGGAAAGTTGCCTCGTCCATGGATGGGGACGACCTCTGTCAGGACCTCATGCAACCGGCTCACCTGATCCCAGTTGAGCACGCTGAAGGAATCACAATCTCGGTTACTGCTACTCTCCTCTGCCATCTCGGGGGTGTTCTTTGGGGTCAACTGAAAGGGAGAAGGGGAGACACACAATTAGGATTCACTTGGGAACATACCTCTGGTTCTGAGACCATGTGGTCCTGAGATCCAGAACATTTTCCTTTTGCAAGAAGGCCCTAAGCAGCAGCCAGAGCTCCGTGTAGCTCTGAGGACACAATGAGTTTGAAGACATAAAAGGCCAGTGACTGCATGGAGCCAGGACAAAATAGCATGAACTTATTCTAGCCCAAGTTGGATGACTTCATACATACTGTTTTATGTGGATTTTGGATTGTTTGGGCTTTATTTGTTTTATTTCTGCTTGTTTGGTCTGCATGAGGGTGGAGTGCATTGGTTTTGTGAAGGAAAGCAGACAAATGTATTCAACCAAGGAATCTAAACACAGCTTTTTTCAACAGGATCTTACATTTTTTTCATTTTCCATAGAAAAACGTTCTGTTTGGGGATCCCTAACTCAATTTTAAATTCACAATACCAAAGTTACAACATATACACAGAGCATAACCCCCCCCACACACACACATGACTCTTCAGCACAAATCCCATGTCATTTTCTCTTATGTAGTCTGCCCCACAATAAACTCAACAGATATTCAGAGCAGAATGAAGGTATTTGAATGAAAGATATCTGAGTTACATTACTCAGGATTAGGTCAGCTGTGTGGGGAGACTGCTTGATAACACTAAAACAATCCTGCACAAGATGTGAACTCAGGGGAAGTGTGTACTTGCAACTGAAATTTGAAAATAACAACAACAACTACAACAATATGTTAATACTAACAGGAAAAAAAATGACAAAATAGTCACTTCTCACATTCCACCTGTTAGAATCATACAGTGGCTAATGCCTTTGAAAAAGTTCAACTTTTCAGAAAATGAAACTCAACAGATCTTTGGAAATTCTAATATGAAAAAAAAATGATGATGATAAATAAGAAAGTCTAGGTGTCTGGGGAAATCACCTGAGCCAAATGTTAGCTGGATGGATGCAAAGGCTAGAAGGAAAGGTATTTTTTTCCAGCCTCTTTCCAAGGGCAGGGAGGTTTTACATGGCCTTGGCCTTTCTGACTTGCTGTACACAAACAAGAGCCAGCTCAAAGACCACTGCGACTTTGTTTTTCATATTCAGCACATGTTAGCCTGGACTCCCCAGGATTTCCAGTCTTGCATGGGTACTCATTCTAGCTGTAATGTTCCGATGTATAAATGACTGATATTCAATACTAGGGTACTGCTGAATACACCGATTCTTTCAGCTGATTATGGCATTATAAAGGTGAAAAGCACATAACAAGCAGAGTGTACAGTAGAAAGAAAAAGTCAAAGGGAGAAAAAAATGCCTGGCCCTTGACTGAGGTAGAAGGACAGACTAGTCTCCCAGGCAGCTGGGGTCAAGGGACAGAAGACATCATGCAGCTAACACCAAGTCAGATCACAAGATCCCTTCAATATCTAGGTCTAAGGGACTGAAATTAATTGCTTGGCTAGCAATGGAAAGTTGATCACATGATGGAGGCATGAACCAACCAAAGTCTGCCTGTAAACTTGTTTAGGTAGCTTTAGAAAGCCCTCTGTAGAAGCCAGAACAATAATATAATATGGTAAAAAGGGTTGACCCAGAATCAATCCCATTGGTCCCCAGAGAACCCTATGGTCCCCAGAGTACTGCCTGGAAATGCACAGTCAGGAATAACTTCTGAGTATTGCCAGGTATGGCCCCAAACCCAAAACCTACTTAAAAAAAAAACTGTCACTAGGTCATCCTACAAAAATGCTCTAAGCTTAGGGATAACAAGGAAAATATATGCAATGAAATAATACTTTCTATAGGTTCCAAATCAATTTTTCGAGAGCAAAGTTTCCTAAATGTGCTCCATGCATACTTAGTTCTATGGAGAACTGTATCATGATTTGCACATACTACACACATGCCTATTTAGGGTACAATACATCAAAAGTCAATGACTAAGAAATAGCCTCATGTTTGAGATGCTGCTGGATGACCTTGGACTCAGTGACAAAGGGCTGTCTGCAGAAATACAACCTGATATGCTCTATGCATAGCCAGAACTCATGCTGATAATATTGACATGAGAAGTTCTAACAATTAATTTAGTACTTGTGATCAAAGAAACTCATTTTCAAAAAACTTCCAGGAATTTCAATAATGTTGCCAAAATAAATCAATAAATCTTTAAGGTTGGGACCTTAAGAAAGGAGGTACAGTGGGATTAGAACACTTCCCTTACATGTGGCTGACCTGAGTTCGATCTCTGGCATCCCATATAGTCCCCCAACTCCACCAGGCATGGTTCCCAAGTGCAAAGCCAAGAGTAACCCAAGAAACACTGGGTGTGGCTCAATTGCTCCTCCCCTCCAACACCAAAAAAAAAAAAAAAGAAG
>PVKC010024317.1:0-16933 GCA_004027635.1 Crocidura indochinensis | reverse complement strand
CACATCCAATATATTATGGAATTTATTCTAGTGTTATGTTCCATGATCAGTCCTGGTAAGGCTGGGGTGTGAGGTGGATGGGAAGGATGTTATTTGGTGTTGGGGATCAAACTAAGATTAGCCATTCACAAGGCAACGTGCCCTGCTTGCTTTATGTAATATACCTTGATTTGCTCATTTGCTTCTTTGTCTCTTTTATATATGATCCAATGGAATAACACATAATAGTGTGAGCGTTTCAGAAGCTTTAAAAAACATTATGTAGTTTGGTGACATTTGTCAAAAATCATCCTTTCTCTTCCTCTGTTATTGGTCCAAAAGCTTTAACATACAAGTTTTAGACCATCTTATTTGACTCTATTGAAAGTATCTGTCCTGTCACTTGATAAACATTTAGCACATCTCAGTAATTCAAAGAGATAACTGTTGGACATTAGGGTAGTCCAAATAGTGCTACACACTGACAAAAGCACTACTCCTCTCTAAATGAAGTGTGTGATCGGCACAACTTATTTATCATCTTATGGGGTTTCTCGTTTATTGATCTCATTAGACTGAAGCTCTGAACTAATCTGCCAGTGACCTGGCAGAACAGCAGCTGAAAATCCTCCTATTTTCAGCAAATAGGGCCATTAAGAGATGAAAATAAAATGTCATATTCTAGAGCAATAATCTGCTACCAAAAAATACAAGAGTTTATAAAACAAACAAACAAGATCTGTGTGAGAGATCTCTCTAGATCTTAAACTTTACAGTTCTATGATATTCTCAAAAGAAAATCCAAAATGTGATTTTTGATTTTAGTTGACAAGTGATTTTCTTGTTAATGAAAGTTAACAAAAAAAGTTAGCAAAAAATAATTCTAGATGACATTAAGTATTTATCCATTTTAAATAGTCAAGTTTACTTGAAAGTAACTTAAATCTGACTTTGAAATAGATTTGTATGTTTTCTTTACTGAAATTTTAAATCAAAAAAATCAGAAAATGTTGCAATGAAATGTCTTCTATCACCTTTACTATTCAATATGGCAATACTGGCTATCAGAAGGTAAACTCATGAAACAATTAGGAGAATGGGTCAAAATGCCTGTTCTCTAATGAAATTACTGTGCACATACTCTGGAATTGAACATATTGATTTTGTACTTAGACCCAGCTCCGTGAACATGTGTGGTTACATTCACTAATCAAACTCCATTAAGATGGCCTTACTGATTTATCCCTTAGCAACGATGAACCACCATGAGTACTATGTCAATATTTTGAAGAAGATTAGTGGATAAAGAACTGACCTTTCATTTCCAGGATTGCATGACTTTTGAGCCAAGACTCCACGAACTAGACCAGTATGAGTGCAGCTGAAATCTGAAATACTGCTAAAATGATGGAATTAATTGGTTGAGGTTATAAAAAGTTGTTTGCTTTTAAACAGAATATAGAGAAAAGCTTCTGCTTGTTAGATCTGTAATGAGGACTTGTGGCATTTGAAAATGTGAAATCCAATATAAACATGCATTTTCTCTTTATTACATTTCAAGCTTGGGTTAGACATTTTTATTTCTGAGATGGGAATGTATTAAGAGTTAATTTGATCAGCATAATAAGACTTTTACATGACAACATATTTCTTCTTCCACTGCATGACCGACTGACTCACTTCCTCGAGGAGCATGCGTGGCTCCTGCTGGGCCCTACCCACTGCCCCCATCACCACCATGGAATAGTCCACCGGAAGCTGTTTAGCAAGCACTGGAAGAAGGTCATTGCAGTTCAACTGGAAGAAGGTCAAGGTCAGTACACTGCAACCAAAGAAGGTCAGGACACTGGAAGAAGGTCAGAACTCCCACACGGGAAGAAGGCCAAGGTAAGTACGCTTCAACTGGAAAGGGTCAGTGCTCTCCCACCAGAAGATCAAGGTCAGTACACTACAATCAGAAGAAGGTCAGAACTGTCCAACCAGAAGAAGTTCACAGGTAGAAGGTCAAAACACTCTACTTTGATACAAAGTTTAGGGATCGTGGGTCAAAGGTCAAAAGTTAGGAGGCCAGGAGATCGTGATAGAGAATCAAGGGTCAGTGGTCAAAGGTCAAGGGTTAGTGTCAAGATTCAGGTATTGAACTTCTTCCAGATGTAGTGTACTGAACTTGACCTTCTCTGGTGGGAGTGTTTTGACCTTCTTCCAGTGACCTTTGTGTGTACTGCTGTAGGGAGTGTCAAAGGTTAGGGGTCAGGAGTCAGTACTCAAAGGTTGATGGAAGAAGGTCAGAGCACTCCCACCAGAAGAAGGTCAAGGTCAGTACACTTCAACCGGAAGAAGGTCAGCATACTCCACCAGTAGAAGGTCAGAACATACCTACCCACCAGAATGTCTGAACACTCCTTCTGGAAGACAGTCACCATAAGTAGGTCAATACACTTCAGCAGGAAGAAGGTCAGAATGCTATTACCGAATGAGGGTCACCGGAGGAAGGTCAGAACAGTCCAATAGGAAGAAGGTCAAGGTCAGTACACTTCAACTGGAAGAAAGTCACAGCACTCACACTGGAAGAAGTTCAGGACACTTCCACCAGAAGTAGGCCACCGGAGGAAGGGCTTCTCAGGAGATTGGGACCCTTTGGGTGGGCATTCATGTGGAATTTGGAACCAGGGAGGGAGAGTGAAATGACAGATATCGGTTCTTTCTTTTGGAAGGGTGGGGGCTATCACTTGGTAGGTAAGGAAGACCATCATCTGAAAGTCCCCATTGACTGACTCAAGAACCCCAAAGCATGGTGGGCAGTGGAGGTGGAGGAGCTCTGCTAAAGGCCTGTCATCAACACAACACAACACAACACAATACAAACATACAATACTATAAAGTAAAATAAAATATAAAATAAAATAAGTAAAATAAAAAATAAAATATTATAAAATGAAATGAAATAAAAAAAAGGACACAAAGTGCAGAGGAGAGAGAACACCCTTGGAGTGTCCTTGTTGAATCCTGAGTCCAGAGCCAGCAGTAAGTCCTGACTACTGAGTGCAGAGCCAGGTGTAGCTAATCAATGAGTGCAATTGGGTGTTACCCTCCCAAAAGTCTTTTTACAGCAAGATGCATATCTCTCAATAATATGTGATCACATTTCCCTTCAGCGTATGTCTTCCCCAAGATCCCAAGAATAAAATGAAGGTTTGAAAGGTTTTGAAAGGCTTAAGAGTCAGCTTCTATGGATTGGTTTCATAGGATTTTCATAGTTTCTTGAACTTTTGAGCACGTGGAATCCAAACACCAACTGCTCCTTTTATAATAACTTTGTCTTTCATTTTTACATCCTTGTGTATTTGAATGGAAATTGAATTGGTATGCTTTTTTTTTATTCATTTACATTATTCGATCATCAAAGCATCCATCTTTCAGGGTGATTTGTTACTCATATAGACTATTGAGATTTTTTTTCTTACTTTCCCAGGGGAGTGTTTAAAAAATGTAGAGAGGTTTGCTTTTTCCATAGTAATTTAAAATCATGGAATGTTCACACATTGTGTTCTAAACTGGTCTGGGCCAGGGACAGCAAGGTGCTAGTGACATGCTCACCATAAGTAAAGTTCTGAAGTGTGTATAATTCAGAGCATACTTACCACACTCATGGGCTTTTAGAGCTTTTCATCCTAATGAAAAGTTCTGACATAATTACTCTGTATTACTGCAGATGCCTTACTTGTCTAGCTTTATGCTTCCATATTTGAATCCATTACTATTCACTCAATGTTATTAAGCGTTTCATTGCACTTTATTTGAAGTGTTCAATAATCACTGAGCATTTATTTTCCACATGGAACATAAATTTATTTCTACAAGAAGTGCAAAAATTACACATACATTATATGCACATATATCATTGGTTCCATAAAAATTCTCTCTCCATGAGGTTATCTTCATGGTAGGTAAATTTATTAGTAATAATATAAGAGAAAAAGTATTTTGTGCTATTGATTTTTGGGGGGCACATTTTTTGAATAGCTAAATCAGTGTAGTTCTTGATTAAATATTTTTGAAGGATGTGAGGTAGATTATCACCATCTCATCATGGCTTCCTTTGCTTATCTTTCCAAAATAGGATATTTTTATCTTTTGATATTGTTTGTTTTAACTTCAACCACTCTTGGATTACTATTTTACTTTGCTGAGGAATTATTCCAGGTTTTGTTCAGGGGACATATGTACTACCTGGATTCAATAGGGTCACATGCAGATATGTGCTCTACCCGATGTAATATCATCACATTCCCTTGATTCCTTTATTTCCTCACTCACATCAGTATAGCTTGATTATAATTATCTCATTTGAATGCCCATTTGAAGATCAATTTCTCATTTTAAAAGGTTATCTGATCTGTCAATTAAGTTTAATTTTATATGATTTTTCTCAGCATTAATCACATATTGAGTTCCATGTGACACAGTTATATTATATTATATATATTATATATAATACATATTATATATATTATATTCAGACAATTTTCTGAATTGTTTCCATCATACTTTTAAACCAGAGTTTAGAATGATTATGCCTGTTAGTTTTTTTATTTTAATTCCATATGTTAATGACAAATGATTTCTGTTTTGCTTTAATTACTTGGAACCAAACCTGCAAATTAAATAGAATGGATAGTCAACAGGATGGCCCCAGTTGCAATCAATATATTACATATAGCATTTTGTTTGACAAGTTTCATTAAGTATGAAAAGAACTTTTAGCATATGGAAACTATCAGTAATTTCAAAATTCATTGCAGGTCATCTTTGCCTTAATTATGCATGACTAGAGAATGTATCACTTGTTTCTAAATAATATCTGAAAACATATCTTTTCAAATATTTAAAAATAGTATATTTTCATACTTTAAAAAAATAACAATCAACACCAAAAGTTAGTTTGTTTGTAGTAGTTACTCATGGCTATGCACTCTGAAACAGCTCCTGGCAGCCTTTGGGGACCATATGGGATGCTGGGATTTGAACCACCACCGTCCTGACCTACTGTGTGCAAGGCAAACACCCTACCGCTTTGCTCTCTCTCTGGTCTCAAAGTTAATTATTTTGTTTTTGTTTTATGGGCCATACCCATTGATGGTCAGCGGTTACTACTGGCTATGCTCTCAGAAATCGCTCCTGACATATGGGGACCATATGGGGCAGTGGGGGATTGAACTGCTGTCCATCCTAGACTAGTACTTGCAAGGTAGATGCCTTACCTCTAGTGCCACCACTCTGGCCCCTTTTTAAATATTTTTCTTTCAGTTAATTTTTCATTAAATATATAACATTACATGTGAATAAGCTTGATTAATGTGATCAAAAGTGGTATTGCTTTTGTCAATGTGATTCCCTAAAATGAATTTCTCAGATATTGAAATGAAGAAACAGCATTGTCTTCATATGCTTAATAAAATTTTGTAGCCACGAACAGATCTACAAAAAAGGCTTAGTCACCCAACAGAGCTCAGGGTTAATTCCTGTAACACAGTACCAGAAAGGGTCAGTGGGATAAATAAGGCCTTCAGTTCATCAGATGTCCCCATTGTCTTTAAATTATAATCCTCAAAATAGATCAGTGTTTTACTAAAATAATAAATTTTAGTTAGCCTCTCAAGAGGACCTGATTGTCACATCAGAACCTTCTAATAATATTTACATTTATATATATTTGCATAAATATCTATGTAAATATAAATAACAAATGCATGAAATATATATTCATGGATACATTTTGATAAATATAAATAATAAATGTATAAAATATATATTCATCAATACATTTATATAAATATAAAAAAGTGTATTGTTTATATATAAATATATAAATACTTATATAAATTTATATAGACATATAAGTACTTATATAAATTTATGGAAATATCAATAATATATATTTATATTAACATATTTTCTACTTTTTTGTTTTGTAAGGAATCTGAACTTCAGTCATTATAAGGTAATAAATTGAGAGTGAATGTGGAATGTATTGAGTCACTTTTTCTTGTGCTTCCTAAACAAAGTTACTCGAGTTAAAAAAAGAAGTAAAACTTTTGACAAGACACATGATATTTAGGGGTTATAACTTTCACTGCTCTATTTAATTTAATGCTTCTGGCTTTCTTAAGAAATTGCTGTTCTCTACTACTGCAATTAAAGTATCATTATCATTACAGTGAAAGATATATTTACTACTTATTCATATCTGGTAAGACTTGATTTTTCAAATTATATCTATAAGCATCCCTCAATAATTTAGCATTCACATCTATAAATAATTTTGAAAAAAATTGTTATTGATTCTAATTCGTAAACATTTTATGTTGAAGACAATGACATATTTCTCAGATAAGACTGATATTTGTGAAATGCTGAGTGTTTACAAAGATGAAGCTGGTAGCATAACACTTACTTTAGTTTCAATAAATATTCAGAAAAAAATAGGGCCGGAATGATAGCACAGTTAATGCATTTGCTCTGCAAGCTGTTAACCCAGGACAGACCTGGGTTTGATCCCTGGCATCCCATATGGTCCCCTGAGCATCATCATCAGTGATTTCTCAGTGGAGAGCAGGAGTAACCCCTGAGCACTGCCAGTGTGCCCCCCCAAAAAAAAACAAAAAAAAATTCAAGCAAATAATATAAATATTCAGAAAATATATGCCAAATTTTTATCGAAAGTTTTATTTGTATGTAGATATATTTGTGTGTATATGTATGAAACTGAGGTTATTAAGGAGCATTAATTTAAAACGGTAGTTTCATTAATTTGAACTTACAATGCATATAATAAAAAAGATGTTGACTTGCTTTTCATAAATAACAATTACAATAAAAATGAACATTTTTGTTTTGTTTCAAATGCATTTCACTTTGAAATACTTGATGAATGTGATATTACCATAGACCCACATCAATATTTATAGAATTTACATTTTTTGTTGTAGTAGTGTTTTTCCTTGGATCCACCATTATATCAGACTATAATTTTTGAATTATTCTCATTATGAAATATTGGAGGAAAAGTAAACAAATAAACATAATGTGATTATTTTGCCACAATTAGGCATGCCATACTCAGGGCTGATCGATAATGAATTCTTAAACCGCTCTGCAAGAACCAGATATGTTATTTTCATGACTTCCAGTTTGCTCTCCAGACTACAGAGATGGACACATATTTCCTTTCATTTATTTGCCAGTTTGCAAGTCATTTGCATCTCAGTGATGAGTCCAGTAAGACAATATGTATCCTATTATTGTTCCCTATCTGTCATGTTTTTATATTGTATTGTTTTAATGATCAAAACCAATCTTCATGGTGACCTTTCTATGGCATGTTTATGTTTAAAAGTAGCCTCACATATATATGTCCCTTTAAATTTCCTATAATTTTGAACAATATTAATCTGGCCTTAATATGGAAACCACGTAATGCTGATAGGATGGATTGGTAATGCTTCTTTCATGGGACTGAAACTGGAAGTTACATTTTAATGTTAAGTGACTATTACATGACAAGAAAACACATTTAATTGTGTTCTTCACCTCATTGATTTTAATGAGTCAATAATAGATGTAATAGACACCTTAGGACCAGATGGCATAGGGTAAAAAAATCCCCAGCAATACCTGTTTTTTTTTTTTTTTTACTCTCAAGTATCTGATAAATATGTTAACTTCATGCTTAGGCAATTGTAATTTCTTAGCAGCTGGTCAGTTATTCCACACTGCAGGAATCAATGAGGGCTATTTATAGCTTAAGTTTTAGCATTTTTGTTTGCAGAGGAATTAAGGGAAACCATGTCATATTTCTGCGATGAAAAAAGTATATAAACAAATTGACTATTTGTAGAAAATGATTGTATTCAGTTGAATGAATATGTGAAGAATTACTCTGTAAGAGACTGCATAAACTCAGTGTCAAAGTATCAACTTGATAGGTGGAAACATTATTAGTTTGGACTCTCTTAAAAATCCTTCACCTGTCCTTTTTCTCCTTTCTTTCACACAGACACAAAGATGCATGTAGGTTATGATTTTATTTGAGTGGACAGAATGGCTGCAGTCTGCATTCTGGAGGGACCTTACTTCGTTGTAATAAATAATGGATTGTATTCAGTCATTCTGCCTCTAACTGCTGTAGAAACACTACTTACATTGTCTCATCCTTCATGTGCCTAATCAAATACTTAATTTTTAGATAACAATTGCAATGATATTTCCTTTATTTGCAATATCTAACACTTGTTCTCATATGACTGCTGTCTTGGCAACCAAAAGTATTCTCAACTACTTAAATCTAATTATTCACTTGGAAGGGCACATAGATATTTACCTTGTCAATTTATATTGCATTAAAATATATTATCATTCCTTCTTATCAAATTTTAGAACCCAGAAATGGCATTAAATCGTAGTCATAAACCCACAGCACATTAACAATCACACGAGAACAGCCGAGGGAGGTCCCTGTCTGCTTAACTTCATGACATAATTATATGTCAGAGGGACTCTATGTTTCTGATCAAGAGTCTCTAATAAGAAATCAAAAAATATAGATCAAGTGTCTAATGTAGAATATATGTCACTTAGCCTTTTACTCACTATTTCTTACTTGGCTTTTCTAAAACAACCAAACATGGATATAACCCAGGAGCATTTTAATTAGGTTCACTCTGATCAACTTCTAATTATCTCTGGAATAAATAAAACAAAATACTAGACACAGTTGTAATAAAAGACCAAAGATTCAAACTCTTACTTTGAATATGTAGCACATATTCTACCCAGGAGGGCTCTCTGAGAGAGGAAATTATGTCATAGCAGAAATTACAGCAGAAATGTTCCTGAGTTACTTCTTGCATATCTCAAAATAATATGCAGCAAATGGAGCAACTTTCGCTTATCTATGCGAGTCTAAATAAGTTGTGTCATTTCCAAGAGCAGTGTCCTGCTATAAAAGACTAATAATATTTTTTCCAAATTCAAATTATGAGACAAACATCATTTTTTTAAATTTTGGGAGAACCTTTACCCCACATTAGTTATTGAATTGAAAAGCATTTTTCCCTTTACATAATTATAAAATACCAATTGGCAACTTGCTGCATATATATATATATGGATTCTGAAATGGGATACAATTTCAATTATTAAGTGAAGACAATCCTCTCTTCCTTCATTAATTTATGTCCACAATATACAATCATATCATCTTTACATTAAAATACACTTTTTCCATATGACCTTCACAGAGTATGAAAATATTCCAAGATTTCATTTCTCCTCTAAGTATGTTATTTTTTGTTATGTCCTTTTTTAGTTTTATTTTTATTATCACATAGAATTTGATACAGAATTTGACATAGAATTTGAAAGTTCTACAGACCTTTCACCTAGCAGAATGTATTTTCTTTCAATGAGTGGTGCTTATTCTTCAATCGTGCTTTATGCCCAGTATGTGTTGATTCTGTTAATTTGGTTTTGTAGACAAAAGTTCACATACAGTACAAATGTCCTAAACACTTCATGATTTGGCCTGACTTCAAAATATAATATATGAACATCATTAAAGTGGTTTGAAAATATTTTAAGACCTCTTGAAGTTAAATATGAGTGGTAAAAGAAAACCATAAAGAACTTACTGTTTTTCACGATCATAAGTATAAAGGTAAGAATTTAATATTTGTGACATTATACATTATAAAATACTAATAACTATATTTTGTTATAAACTACCATTTGCTTAAATGGTTTCAAAGAATAGCAAGTCATAAATTCTTTAATAAATATATACTTTAAATACCATAAACAATAGATTTATGGATGGCTTTTAAAAACATTCATTATGTTACCATTATGTGCATTAGGTACTGTTAATATAATAATTTTACCATTGACATGTAAATTGATATCAGACAATTTTCTAAAAGATTAGACTAATAGTTTCAAAAGATGCCATGCAAGGAAAATTCATGATAAAGGTTATGTTAGGGAAAGATCACGTTTCAAGGAGAAAAGAGACACAATTTTGGAGAAAAAGGGAAAGTTTCCAGATGAATTATGAAAATCCTCAAATCTTCACTGGGCTTGAAATTGAACTGGGGATCAGAGAGAGACTTATGGTCTGCCTATTTGATCACAAATTCCTGATTTTCTACTTGAGAAATTGAAATATGGCTACAAACTGAAGATAAATAGTAATGATTTTTATTAGGTTTCCTAATGTTGCAGGCATTCCTTTATGGTTTATCATCATAGGTAGAAAAATGAATCAATTCTTGGAGTGTCAATAGGGGGAGGGGAAGCTATGTTATATATAGGAGCCCTGTGAAAACTAGACAACTAGGTACAAAAGCAGAGAAGTGAAGGTGTGATATTACAGTCCCAGTTTCAGACACTCACACTTTCACTGAAGATCTGTTCTTTTTTCAGACAAGTTAGTAAAACATTTTTTTATTTATTTTTATCCTAGGTTTCCCAGCTGTGAAATGAACAGCAACATAAGAATGTGAAGTCAAAGATTTTCTAGACAGTTCTCTAGAGTTGTTGAATATTTGTTGCTATCTTTTGTTGTCATGTCCAACAATGCTCAAGATTTACTCATGCTTCTGCACTTAGGAATGTCTTCTGGTGTTACTGGGGGGTCATGGTGGTTACTAAGGATCAAACCCAGTCAGCCAGTACAAAGAAAATGCCCTCCCCACTTTGCTACCACTTCAGTTCTTTAGTGTTGTTAATTGAACTAAACTATGTGCTTTCCTCCCCACATACCTGAACAATAAGTGGGCACTCCTCAGTTTATGAAAGGATTCACATCTTACCTATAATACTGGTATAACTAAAGGCTCATGAGTTCAGGTAAAAATATCTATACCTTGTTCTCATATGTAAACGTTTTATGCTTTTGTCTTGGGGTCACCCTCTAGTAATGCTCAGGTAATACTCCTTCTCTGAGCTCAGGGAATCACTCCTGTTAGTGTTCAGAGGAAACTCTGGGATGCTGGAGATCAAAGACATAGGGTTGTTCATAAGGCAAGGTGCCTCCCTGCTGTAGTATCGCTCCAACAACCCACCCTTCCCAACACATGTATAAACACACACACACACACACACACACACACACACACACACACAACAAAAACAGCAACAAAGCATGCTACGTATACTTAGGGCTCCACTATTTCTCCAAATTCTCGCCTAAGAAAATGATGGAAATTTGTCTAAAAGACCCAGCCATGAGTTTGCATCAGATAAAACATAGACTATTTTTTACTCTCAATTTTTGCACTGTTTTAGGCTTTTCCTGAAAAATGATCACCTCAGACTCTCCCTAATCATCTCTGTCCCACATTTCTGTTAATGGTATCTCTGTCAGCAAGTCCAAAAACACTGTCATAGTGGGGAATGTACATGATGACAAATTACTACTGTCTTGTTTTCAAATATCATTCTTGAACCTAGAGCATGATTTTCCAATCTGACTATATATTAAAAATATGGCACCCAAGGACAAGAGAAACAGCCTAGGGGGAAGGTACTTCCTTGCATGCAGTCTACTCTGACTCAACCATGCAAGCAGGATAATATAACTTGAGCCCTGCCAAGGGTGATCCCTGAGCATAGAACAAAGAATAACCCCATGGCGTCATCTATTGTGGCTTCAAACACCACAACCAAACAAAAGTGACATTGAGTTTGGAGAAAATCTGAATTACTGCAACCTTTTGTCTCTTTTTAAGAGGGGACATCATTTCTATAAAACTAAATAATGATTTTAATATCACCAATATAAATGAGTGGCTAAAAAAAAGAAAGGCACATAAATGTGGGCATTGGGGTAGGTGTTGACGTTTCTGGAAGAGTTTGATTCTCAGTCTAACAATGCTTCAGTTGGAGGTGACACTTAAAAAATACCTGTGCCCTGTGCTATGGTGGCAAAGACATCCCATGTCTTCAATGCAACTTGCAGGGCAATTTTTCTCTTGATTCCCTCTGTTTTTCCCATGTGAATCTCTACTTGTGCACAGAAATGTTCACATAAGAAACCTAAAATTCATTTTCAACCGTTTGTATTCTTTTTATTGAAAGTGAGGGGATATTACCTTAGTTGATGTCTAAGCATATAGCACATTAAATGCTATAAATTATCATCAAGTGAAACTGTCCAACGCAAGGTGATTTCAGAACCATAAATCATGACTCTTTCCTGATGCCAACAGATGTTCTTATTTTTAGACCCACGTCAAGAATCATTTTCTTCCTTCAGATGGTGGAGTTCAAGTTTAAATGTTCCTGGGATCTAAATGACCTTTTAGAGCCATCCTGTTATTTATAAGCCTGGCACAAAGAGGGGCCCACATTCAGGGTCAATCAGATCACAGATATCACTCTTCCAAAATTGGTTTCAAATGCATCGGGATTCCAACTGGCAAAGATGAGGCTGATAGACTTTAAATGATGATCTGACTCGACATCATTAAGAAAAGATGACATTTTCACTTCTGTTGAAAGATCATTATATATGATTGAAACAGTGATGGTTTTGCCAGAAGCATCAGGGTTTATGTCTGCAGTATTTGGCCTGACATGTCTTGGCCTCTGGATGAATTGTCATTGATGAGAGGACCACAGATGTGTGTGTTGCAGTATTTGTTCTTTGCTCCCTAAATTTCTCATGTTCAGATTTTCTGCACCCTTCCTTTGCCCTCTTACAAATTCGGAGTTTCCTCTCCATGACTCACTTCTGAAACGCAGCCACTGGCAAATCTGCAAATAGATAAAAGATTTCTTGCCTCCCAGCAAAAGATGAGGAGGCTGAATTTGCAAAATGCTGAAGGTGTTTAGAAATCCATGTGAGGAAGAAACAAAAATCAGCACAAATCTAGAGAAGAATCCCTGGATCATCCAGGCAGAAATTGTGGTGAAAATTTGAACCACCATATTCAAGAAGGATGGATTTCACCTAAAAAAAAAATGAACCATTCACTGCCAAAAAAAAATCTGTCTAATTATTTATCACAAATATATTTATAACTTTGTGAGGATTTTGGAATTTTTTGACAGGTCTGAAATAATATTTGAGAGATTTTATTTGATTAATAATATAATTTATATATAAAGAGGATATTTATTAAGCTTAGTTGAACTGTTTCAACATTTCTTTTTTTTTTTTTTTTTGGTTTTTGGGTCACACCAGGCAGTGCTCAGGGGTTACTCCTGGCTCTATGCTCAGAAATCGTTCCTGGCAGGCTCAGGAGACCATATGGGATGCCGGGATTCGAACCACTGACCTTCTGCATGAAAGGCAAACACCTTACCTTCATGCTATCTCTCCTGCCCAACATTTCTTTCTTTTGAGAAATTTTATTTTTATTTTACCACAGTGGATTAAAAATCAGTAATATTTTGAAAACAGCAAATTGAGTGTCATTTAGGAAAATACTCAAAATATACTATGTTGGGTTTAATGTTATTCCTACACAGAAATAATATATATTAACATTTTAGGTAGAACCTTAGAAATGTGAATTTCCTTATGCTCAGAAAGTTCAATTTTAGGTGAAGCAGAATTTTGAAATCCACAAAATATTTTTTGAGAATATCTCTTTTCATTTTCATTCCTTATATCTATTTTGTATGTTTTACCTCTAGGCTTCTCAATTTTCTTATTTTATTTAAATTATTCCCAACTATATTATCTTCCCAACTTAATAACTTCTTTATTTCCCTTCATATAGGATCATATATTTAATACATTTTGCAATGATCAAAGTAGAAAATTAAAACACTTAACCCTCAATTTACACTTAAGGAAAAAAAAAACATTTCTAGAATAAATGTTGAAATTTCTTATTACATTTTTTTTGTTTTGTTTTAGAGACACACCCATTGTTGATCAGGGGTACTCTTGTTTCTGCATTCAAGGGTTACTCATGGGCTATGTTTAGGGGAACATATGGGATGCCAGGCTTGCTGGCACACAATGCAAATACCCTACTTGCTTGATTATTGTCCCTACCCAAATTTTTAAAAATATTTAATAGTGAAATGCTATATTGTACTTTTTAGCAAATATTAAAATATAAAAATATTTTTATTTTAAAATCATGTATGTTTATGTATAATTTTTATTCTCACTCTCGCTGTGATTAGGGTATACTCCTACTTCTACTCCTGATGGTTCTAGGGGACCATACATGTTGTTGAGTATGTAAACCAGGTTTACCCTATGCAGACAATCTACCTTATCTGCTTCTGTTGTTCCTGAATTTCAAGAGCATTAATCATTATTAGAATTATCAGTAGGTATCCTCTATAAATTATGCTATTTGGAGAATAAGTCCTGCATATAATACAAGAGCCAGAAAATATGGCATGTCAAAAATTATGAGAAGATATATAATTGATTTGCACTACATACCATATGAAAATCCACTATCTTGAATATGTATTGCTAAGAGTTTTTATATATTTTAACAAAATTCATTTAAAAGGAGTTCCTCTGAAAATATCTGTTTATATTATAGTTGAAAGGTTTCAGAAGCTATACATAATATAGTTGCATCAAATTGGAATCAGACATATTTACAATTATTTCTAGAATAATTAACTCCAATTTCCATTTTCTATCAAGTGTCTGGGAACAGCTCAAACTATGTTTCTGAAAGAGATGGGTAATTTCATATTATAATTATGAACTAAATTACAATGAGGCAAAATGAAGAATTCCCTGTAGAATTGTATCTGGAGGGTGAGATTTTTTAAGATGCTCCTTTTATTTACTTGAAAGTACTGTTCAAACCTTACTATTTTCTAGAGAGATTTCAAAGAATAATGTACTAATTCTGTCATAAGCAACTGAGAAGATAAGCAAATAGAGGTAAACAATATAAGGTGTGTATTCTCACAACTCTATTCACAATACTTTGACTCCCAGAGTCAATGTTGATTTTCCTGCAACATGCAATTTATTTCATATATTGTTGTTCTATCTTCCATTCAGCTCATTTTTGTAAAAAAAAAAAGTCACTCAAATGTTTAGGCTGTCCACATAGTACAGCATGTAGGGCATTTGTCTTGCACAGAGCTGACCCAGTTTTGGTCTATGCAATCCCATATGGCCCCCTGCACAGGAGTGAATTTTGAGCACAGAGCCAGGAGCAGCTTCTGAGCACTGTTGGGTGTGATCCAAAAACAAACAAACAAAAATCATGTAAATATTTGATGTGATGTTAGTGATGAGTGAAGCTGGGGTCTGGTGATATGATTACTTGTTTCGGTTTTCTGGGAGACCAGAAAGCTACCCCCACAGTTCTGGGGTCCATTTAATACCAGAGATTGAAGGTGGAGTCTTATGAATACAAGGTAAGCTCTCCATATCTTTGAGCTGGATCTGCAGCCCCAAATAAATCAGGTTTTTTTTTTCCTTGTTTCTGTTTGTTTGGTTTTGTTTTTTGGGCCACACCTGGTGATGCTCAGTGTTACTCCTGGCTATGCATGCAGAAATCGCTCCTGGTTTAGGGGACCATTTGGGACTCTGGGGGATCAAACCTTGGTTCATGCTATGCTAGCGTGTGCAAGGCAGACACCTTATGGCTTGCTCCATTGCTCCAGCCCCATATATCAGTTTTGAATACTTTTTATGTCTACATGCTCAATGCATACATTTCATTTCATTTTAACATGCATTTTAAAATAGTCATATCAAAATCCAAGTATAACAATAATTTGAAAATTAATTCTGAATTACGCTAATATTTAGTATTTCATACTAATGATAATTCTATGTTATTTCTTCTTATTTTAGGTTACTTTTAGTGAAACACCCTGCTGGTCATTTTCTTCCATATTGATTGTGCACAGATAAATCTGTCACTACTGTTGAACACTGGACAATGCTCACTATTTTTCATCCTTGACTATTTTTCTGAAGGTTGAACATTTTTATTTCTATCCACATTAAGAGTAAACATTTTAGTGTATTGACTTTAGAGTTTTTTTTTTACTGTTTCATAACCTTGAGTTTTCATTTGCATCTCCCTTCCCCAGAGTCTTCTAATGCTGTCTGATAATTGGATCACGGCAACCTAGGACAATGTCTCCCACTTCTATTATTGTGGAAACTATTAAACATGCCCCATCATTCTATTCTCAGTTTGTCACAGGGAAAAATCCCTTGCAGCATATTATCTTTCCAATATCATTCTCTGTTGTAACCTTATCACTATATTTTTATCATTTTTTCATAATCTATTCAGCTCTAGGTGGGTTTTTTTTTGTGGGGGCACCTGGCAGGGTTCAGGGTTTATTCCTGGTTTTGTGGTCAGAAATTTCTCTTGGCAGGCTCAGGGAACCATATGGGATGTCAGGGATTGAATCTATGTCAGTCCCAGGTCAGCAGAATGCAAGGCAGATGCCTTACTGCTGTGCTATCTCTCCAGGCAAGTTCTAAGTTCTAGGTGTTTTATGTTTTGTTTTGTTTTGTTTTGTTTTTTTGGTTTATGGGCCACACCCACTCAGGGGTTACTCCTGGCTATTTGCTCAGAAGTCGGTCCTGGCAGGCACCGAGGACCATATGGGGAACCGGGGGATCGAACCGCGGTCCGTCCTAGGTTAGCGCAGGCACTAGGTGTGTTTTTTAAAGCAAATTAAATAAATGAAAAGTAGCATTAACAATAGCAGTAGTAGTAGTATACTTAAGCACATGAATCTTTATCCACATGCCTACAGTGCTCTTATCCTTACATACGTGCATACTTACATATAAATATGACCCTTTCTCCAAGACATTGATACAGAATCATATATTACTTTTTTCATTGGAGGTCAGAACTTTTCCCCAAGATTGACCTATTCGGAGGCTAGAAATTTTCATTTTAAAATTCAAACTCTAAACGTTATTAAGAAT
>PVKC010024316.1:0-16941 GCA_004027635.1 Crocidura indochinensis | reverse complement strand
CTTTCTTTCTTTCTTTCTTTCTTTCTTTCTTTCTTTCTTTCTTTCTTTCTTTCTTTCTTTCTTTCTTTCTTCTTTCTTTCATTCTTTCTTTTCTCTCTCTCTCTCTCTCTCTCTCTCTCTCTCTCTCTCTCTCTCTCTCTCAGGTTAGTATCAGAAACCAAGATCTGGGTCCCATAGCAATAGCACAGTGAGGAAGGCAATTGAGGCATTTATCTGTTTTGCACTTGGCCAGCCCAAATTCAATCCCCAGCAGTCCAAGCCCACTAAAGTGATCCCTGTGTGCAGAGTCAGAAATAAGTCCTGAGCACTGATGGGGTACTCAGATTTTGGCCCCAAAACTAAAAGAAAAGACACCAAGATGTAGATGCTGGTGTGCACATGGCTCTGGGGTACCAGAGTTTCTAGCTCCTCTTCCTAGCAGATGATGGTAGTGTGGTCACTCTCATGATAACAGGTAACAACAAGATGCATGAGATGAGATGCATGTAACTGTCTGGTTATTACGCTGTGTTAGTAGAAGCTTAGGCAGAGTTCAATCCATTCCCAATTCCTGTCCTGATCTTGCTGACCTTCTACCCTGGCGTCTCTGTAACTTCCCCTTCAAAACCAAGGAAAACCTTTGTCTTGAAGGTTCTGAGAAGTGTTCTTCCTGCAAGGAGCATCTGACAAGCCAGCAGCTTATTTCAAAGGACTTTGGGAAACTCAAAGCCAAAATGGGGCTTTGGAAACTCAGAGCCATAATGGGGCTTTAAAGCATGAAGCCATGATGGAACTTGGCCCACACTTTCAGTTCTGGAAGTACTGGCCTGACTACCAAGCCCCTGCTCATAAACTCTAAGACCACAGGTTCCCACTGTTTCCTCATTAGTGACCATCAAGCTGGTCAGTGCATCTGGTGGGGGCAACCCAGAGAACC
This sequence comes from Crocidura indochinensis, assembly GCA_004027635.1. Classification (NCBI taxonomy): domain Eukaryota; kingdom Metazoa; phylum Chordata; class Mammalia; order Eulipotyphla; family Soricidae; genus Crocidura; species Crocidura indochinensis. The sequence continues at coordinate 16,025 of PVKC010024316.1, read as the reverse complement.
CACACATCCCTCCAAGGCTCCAGATGAAGGTTCCAAAAAAATAGAAATGAAAATAGACAGGAGGCACTGTTGAGTGCCAGATAAAGAATCTGGCACTGCTCTGATTAGCACGAGGAGTTTCTTTTTAAAAAAAATGAAAACCCAGCCACAGCTAAAAGAACAAGCCACAGAAGACAAAACAAACCCCCAAAGGCAGCCAAGAAAAAAACGATGGAAAGCACAAAAAGGTTGAGAGAGGAACACCACGCAAGTAAACACCGCTCCCATCTTGGGAAGGCTCTCGGGGACCAGATGGCGAAAGGAGAGGTTTCTTCACTCACACATTTCTACAGTATTGGAGGTTCCAAAATGATCTATGGATTTCAGATAAACAGAGGCAGTAGGAAGTCTCTGGATTTCTCTATCTCTGTTTCTGTCTCTTTTCTACAGTTCCAGAAGCAAGAGGGCTGGAGGGTAATGGATGAACTGTTTTTGTTATTGTTGTTGTTGTTTTGTTTTGTTTTGTTTTATACTGACAGCAGACCAGTGAACTCCACCCCCTTTTCACTTCTCCCAAAGCAGTGGGCCATGGGCTGGCTTTGAAGACCTCAGTTGTAGGGAACAAGGCCAGCTGGGAGAACCTCTAGATGGTGCTTGAGTGACCACAGGTGTGCAGGGCGGCAAGCAGCATCCTCAGAAGGAACCTTGCTCGTCCAGCCCTGGCCAGCTGAGGCCCTGTCTCCTAATGCTAAATCCTCATAACTCCAAGTGGGTCCTCATGCCCACTCAGCTTCACAGAGAGCACCGTAGGCATCTCAGTGAGGTGCCAGAGCTGTCCCACTCAAGCTGATTACTTACTAGCTGTGGGCCCAAGCAAGACAGGAACAAAGCCTCTAACTTCCCCTTGTACTCCCTTCCACAAACACCAGGGTACAATCATTGTACCAGATCCTAAAGGATGTGGCAAAAGATTCAGTGAATAGAGAATTTGCGAGATTTCTTCCACCTTAACAAGAAAGGCAGTGAGAGGTGGGTGGGGAGCAGCAGAGGGGGCTGAAAGTCCAGGACCATCACCTCAGGGGAAAGACAGAATCCAGGAAACTCTCTTCCCCCTGGTTCAAGCATGGGGACCCCTAAAGAGATGCCTAGACCTTGTGCCCTGAGCCTGAAAGAGGCAGATTCATCACTGCCTGTTCTTATCTCGGGCACAGATGAGGAGTAGAGTCAGCTCTGATGGCTGAGAGATGGCTGCGCCCCTCTGCCTGGCGCCCCACGTCACTGCCATCAGCCCAGATACAGAGACAGCCCAAGTGTCTGTCACCAGATGAACGGAGGGATAAGGAAGGCATGTGATAGCGAGAGACCCCAGAATGGCACTCAGCCTGAGAGATGGGATCCTGCTGTTCGTGACAACTCAAATGAACTTGTCTTGAAGGAAGTCAGACACATGAGGCAAGCTGGTTCTGATCTCGTTGACAAGCTGAGTCTGAGTCTAGGGATCTTATCAAAAGAACAGACCAGAGAGGCACTTTCCAGAAGCAAAAGGAAAGGGGGTGCCCTATGACTTAGGGAGATGCTGGTCCAAGGGAATATTCCAGTTGCAAGAAGGAAGCATTCTCAGGACAGAAGGCAGGACATAGGAATTGCAGCTCCTGGATCTATATGTCCAACCTACTAGGAGCCATAGACATATATTTTGCATGTATTAAGTGCAAGTTAGATGTATGGAGAATAAGATGTTAATTATGGGGTTCTGGATAGGGCTGGATGATGGTGAGATAGATGGAGAGGCCTTTCTCTGCCGGCCCGGGCCACACTCCAACTCCCTCCAGCTGGCAGGTCTGAGGGTTCAGGATAGTCGCGAGAAAATGATCCACAGACAGTCAGGTTTCAGGAGACATCAGTTTTATTCAGGTCCTTGCCACCACATGTGGCTCCTAAGCTTTAAAACCTTTTACGCTGATTCCATAGTCAGCCCTGTCATCTCAACCTCTTTCTGCCATCTCTCTTCCTGCTGCTTCTTCCTCCATCTCCTGCTGAATCATTGAATCAATTCCCTTCCTGTCCCTGAGGTAATCCTTTTGTTACCTACCAAGGACCCCTCCCAGAAATGGGCAGGTCTTGCCATCAGGTAAGGTTACACAGAAGAATGGGAGTGGGGGGTATCAGATGTGTTCCTCTCATGTGGTGGGGGCATTGACAGGAAGTGCCCATCCCTTTACAATATATGAGGATATCAAGGATAAGGTGACCCAGAAACATATACAGTACCTATCTAGTACGAACCATTAGGTAAGTGCGTGCAAGGGATATAAAAACCAATCTGGAAGGTCTTGTCTACCAGGCAACAAAAATCTACAAAAATCTACCTCCAGGGATACATCTATAAGAGTGTGCAGAGGCTACACCCCTACTTCATGTCCAGGAGCTCTAGGTCCATTGACTGAGAGGGAGGACTGGACATCAGAACATAGCACAAGGAACCCTCGCACCCATCATTCTCCACTCAAACAGGAAGATTCCTCCAGTACCCAGTGCAGACTCTAGTGACCAAACCAACCCCCAGGTAAGGTGTGGCATAGTCTAATGAACTTGCCGGCCACAGGGAGGACTGGCAAGAAGAGGAGAATTGTCGTTCTATGTTTCTTGCCCATCGGAAGGAAAGCAATTCTCTGAAAACATGGATGACAGCTCACTCACTTGACATCCCAGGGCAAATGATGTTTTGACTTCATAACTCAGAAACATTCAAACCTGTCGGCCAATTCCATGTTGCCTGTGAGGCCCGAGTGAAAGATTTGTTCCTGGGGAGCACCAGCTGATTCTAGGTCCACTTATGAGCACTCGGTCTACTTGTGGCAGGCCTCTGAATGTTTCTCTCTCCCAAATCCATCCTCAGCTCCTTCAGGACAAGGTCCAGTTGGTTTGACACATTTTCATGCTCCCAGAGAATCGACCCCAAGCCACATGCATCCTCAGAGCTCACAGTCAGGGCTGAGTGACAGATCAGAATCAAGAGCAATAAACACTCTCTTCTCCGGTTCTACTTTAAAGAGCCCATTTGTCTGCTCTGACAAATAACTCACAGGACATTTGTCAGCAGAGTGCCTGACCAGTCAGCACAGACGGGGTCCCGAGATAGTATGCAACAAGCAAAAATCAGCCCAGTGAATATTGTCAGCAGGGTTGGCTCAGGGCTGGAGAGACAGCGCAGCCTGAAGAGCACATGCCATATATGGGGGCAACTTGGGTTCAATTCCTGGCATCTCACACAGTCCAAGTCTTTCTGGGAGTGATTTCTGAGTGCAGAGCTAGGAGTAACCCCTGGACATTACTGGGTGTAGCCCCCAAATAAAAAAAAAAACCAGAATGGCCGACTCTCATCATCTTGATTCCCTGGGTCTTAAACTCTGGTTTGTACTATTGTTAATACAATTTATTATCATTATTTTGCAGTGCTGTGCATTCTACCACAGTTCCATATATGGAACGTGTGCCTATATCCCAGGTCCATGTCTTGACTCTCCCCAAAATCCTTTGGAGGGCATAGAAATGCACACATCTCTGCCTTTGTTGGAATGTGATTTTAACCATCAGTTCTGGTGGCAACCTTGAAGGAACTGGGAGAGAATAACAGAAGGAGGCAGCGGGGATGGGGGCTGCAAATATGAAGCCTAACCAGGCCCTAGGGCCTCATCATTGTGCAGGGCACTGGCGGGTGCTCTGATCTCAGTGTCTTCAAAACAGATTTGATGGCGTGTCTAAATGTGGGTCTGAAATGGGAGGACTCTGTGGGAATGATGATAACAGTGGCTATGAATATAGGCCCCAAAATAGGCCACCCCCTCTCAGATTTGACTCTGATTCCTGTCTCACCTCATCACACCCTGCTCTTGAGGCTATAGCCAATAGACAGACTAATGTTGGGGGGGGGGACCAGAACCAGCAGGACCTCAAAATTCCTCTGAGTCATGCAATCCAGAAAGGTTGGAAAGCAGTGTGAGGAGGTAGGGTAATATGTGTGCAGGAGTGTTTGGGAGCTGCACCTGGCTTTTTTCAGGGCTTCCTCATAGCTCTGATCTGAGGGATCCCTCCTGGCAGTACTCAAGAGCCCCTATGCAGTGCTGGGCATGGAAGCTGACAGAAAACATGTTTCAAGGCAAGCAAACACCCTACTGCACTACTTCTCCAGCCCCAGGACCCCCATTTTTTAATTTGTGTGATGCTAGAGGGTGTCAAATGGCCTGATGGGAGGCCCCACCAGGCAGAAATGGTGTGATTGGAGGATAACTTGGAGAACAGCAGGTGGGAGGAACTGAAGAAAGCAAATGAAAGAGTGACTGAAGCCACAGGAGCACTGGCTCCCCACATCTGCCAAAGAGCAGATGGGAAGTGGCCTGTTAGGCCCTGTGGGTACCCCTTGACAAATATTAAAAGGGGGTGATCAGACTTCAGGGGCACAAATGGAAATTTGAAGAGACAAAAGAGTGAGGCACATGCATGAAGAGACAGGCTAGGGTGCAGGGAAATGCTATTGCATTCTGTGCATATTCGGGTTTCCAAGGAGATGCTCATCTCAGTATCTCCAACAACTATTGGTCATGTGGCTAAAGAGCTGGCTAGGTCAGTAAGGCATATTTTCACTATATTTTCACCCTAAACCTTAGAAATATGAACTGGGCTCACCGGGGAAATTCTCCCACCAATCTTCTCATTTAGGCTCCAAGATGCCTTCTTTCACTGATTGCTATTTACATGAACCCTTGTAAAATTGGAGGGAGAACAAAATTTTAAGGCTGATGGAAAAAATGTACCAAGATTTCCAACTTCCAACTCTTGAGCAACAAAAGGCCTATTTTATGATCTCTAAAGAGAGGACATGACTCCATATACACAGGACTTCACTGAAAGAGATCAGTGATTTATCAGGACAGTGAGGACCCCACTGCAGGCCAATGGAGTGGCAATAGAAATTGGAGATAAATCAGTAAGAGAATTTTGATCGTTGGGTCAAATCCCCAATTTGATTAGCATTGAGTCTTTGGAATTGGGTTTTGTGAGTCCTGCAGAGAATGCGTGCCAATGTCAACATTGAGGTTATTTTTTCACTACACTTCTCTCGTTTGGGATGTTCTAGTATCCATTAACTCCCTGCTGCAACCCATACTCTCGGGACATGATCACCCCAAACTCCATTTATTTTAGATGTGTCAGTCTGTTCCTTTAGTTCCAAGGGAGCTAAGTTGGGGCAGACACTTCAGCACAGTCCTTCTGCCTACCAGATAGGTTTTTCCAAGGACAAGCCATCTACCCAGCTATTCCAGTGCATTGGCCCCAACGAATACATGGAGAAAAATGAATTTAAAATAGGGATATAATAGATTCTGGACAACAATAAGTTTGGGCTCTTTGATTTCTTCCAAGCCAACATATTCTCAGTCATGCCTACGTGAGATTGAGATTTCTGTTTTCGCACCCCAAGAATGTCTGCTTGGATTCTGTTCACCCATAAAATCATTAATATGAATTTCTTAATCAGGTACAAAATTGGAAGTCAAGTGTCAGGCATTAAATGGCTAAAAACAGTAAGACAAAATATGACAGGATGAAGAATTTGTATCGCCACTGAGAACAATAGTCTCACCACTAACGGCATCGTGTGCTTTCTCCTGTCAACTCTTGAATGTCTTTCTAGAATCATCACCTACAAATATTTCATTACTTGGAGCAAATGCTAAATGGAATGGGATGAAGAATCTTGCTTTGGTTGAGCAATCGTCTGCATTTCCTGAGCTTTTCTTTATGGAAGTTTTTTTTAATGCAGTCACTTTTGATTTAGTACAGAATTATAACCAACTAGAGGGTATAGGCATTTTAAGAGGCTGGAGTTTATTTTGGGAGCTTTGCAAGACAGCAATCTCCATTTCTTAAACATGTGCTTTAGTAAGACAAAATACTATTCCTCAGTAGAGTACACCCTTCAAGAAAATCAATGTAAATGCTAGTCAACTTCTCACCTCTTCCCCTAGAAAACTAAACAGTGAGAAAAAAAAAACAGGCTCAGCTGACTCTGTTTCTAAAGGTTTTCAAAGTTAAACTATCCTAAGAAGTTATAGAGGAAAAAAATTCCCTTTGAGATATAAAAGTGTTCAGATCTGAACAAGGCTGAAATAATAGCAGACAGGGATAATAGAGTACAATATTTGATGAAGAAAAGTAATTATCATCGATGAAGGAGAAAGCCTCATGTTTTTCAAAATTACTCAATTTAAAACTCAAATAAATATTTGAAGTTCCCAATTCAGCTGCAGTGAAGAATCAAGTGTCATTGCCTTTGGATTTCCATAAACTCTAATTTCAGAATCTTTATTTCCAATGGGCAAGGAAACATTTTTACTAGGAGGAGAATGAATAGAAGGTCCAACAGAAACAGTAGCCATTGCCTATTTTATAGAAAGTGCCACTCTAAAATTGGTATTTTTTTCTGAAGAAAATATCTCCTAAAAATAAAACCCATGCAGGGAGATTTCACTTAGTAATGCTCAGAGAGAAATATCTGGTATCAATATCTGTTTCCAAGCCTTCTCATTAGGAGACGTTACTAAGCATTGGATGCATCCACCTCGCCTACGTCTGTTGCAGAAACTCTAGATATTCTTCACGCTACAAAATAATCTGCCCTTCCACAAAATACTCAGAACAAGACTTCATTTAATAACGAGTCCCCCAGTGTATTCCACCTGTAATTTAATTCCATGTTCACCACTGACTAGATACAGCGATTGCCCTCAAGCAAGGCAAACCGCTTTGTCAGTCCATGTGCTTGCACAGCCCCAAACCCAGAAGAGTCTCTGCCAGTCTGGACTCCCCTGGAAAAAAAAGCATCAGGATTATGTTTAGCCAAAGAAGATCTTTCGTGGCCCTGTCCGTACCAGATCACTTCTCCTGGATGTATGTCCTGCAGTCTTGAACCCGGGCTCCTCTGGCCACCTCTGGATGGTAAATTTTCATCTCTCCCCATCTCTCACTGAAACCCTGGCCAACTTGTAGCACTGCCCATTCAGGGGTTGAGAGAGAGAGAGAGAGAGAGAGAGAGAGAGAGAGAGAGAGAGAAAGAGAGAGAAAAGAGAGAGAGCATTCTTTTTTATTCTTCCTGGAGTCTGAGATCTGCTACCGCCATTGAAGGAGAGGGAATTCCTGGGTTCTGAGAGAGGGAGAGAGAGATGAAAATTCACTGGCCAGGGGCTGCTGGGGGAGGCCCAATTTAAGAAAAATATATAGTGGAATAGATACAAAGCAGGCAGCATCTCACCAGTGCTTTATCTTGCCCCTCCCCTTGGCCAGAAGGTACTGCACCCAACTATCTGAGTTTTTCCTTTTATACCCAGCATGGCAGGGACATGTCCAGGGGGCTTGTTCCGGTTCAACTGTCATTACAGTGGGGTTTTCCAAGGGGAGTGTCCAAGTCCAAATGCCATTACGTCAACATTGGAGCTCCCTTTAATTTCAGGCAGGAAAGAAAGAAACCAACAGAAATCAAACATCCAGACATGATCTCGATCTTCACTACAAGAACAAGGTTCATGATTTCTCTACCTTTCCAAGAGTAATAGATGGTCCTTAGAAAAATATCCTTAGAGGGGCGAGAGTGATAGTGCCAAGGGGACGGCATTTGCCTTGTATGCGATTGGCATGAGTTTGATCCCTGGATCCCCCATATAGACCCCCGAGCACCACCAGGAGTACAGGTAGAGCTAGAAGTGAGTGCAGAGCTATGTGTAAGCCCTGAGTACCACCAGCTGCGGCCTAAAGGCATATTTATATTTTTATATATTTATCTCATGATAGATGAATAGATAAATAAATGAATAAATGGATATTATATAGATATATGATAGATAGGTGGATTAAAAAAATAAGTAGGCTGATGATAGATGTCTTTAGAATGCATGAGTCTTAACTCCAGCCTTGGAGATTAGAAGTGAGCTGCTGACCCCATAAGAGTGCTAAGGACTCTGACCTTAGAAGAAGTTCATTATAAATGACTTTATAAAGAATTTCATTGAACCTAATAATCTCCAGTTGCATTTCTGTTACTGCTCATAAATACCCAGAGGCTGGACAGTGCATCTGCCTAAAACTAACTGTCAATAACTTTATAAATCACAATTCTTCAATTAAAAACTAACTGTCAATAACTTTATAAATCACAATTCTTCAATTAAAATAATTTAAAAATACCTAAAAATAAAACAACATCCAATCCTTACTGAATCTTACTCAATCTCCATCTACTCATGGACTCTTTGGAAGTACTCAGCAAATATCCATCTCCTCGGCCTCGATCTTGCCCTGGAGATGGGTTATCAGAACTTGATGGTGGGACAATAGACCACAGCTGTCCAATGAGTGTGTTCCATCTCAATAATTAGTATGGAAGAAAGCCAATGTCACAAGCATCAAAGGAGAGCAAAATTTGGAAACTGCAATTTTTATAAAATGAGGGGATTGAAGTGTGGTTCCTCATGGTCTTCCTGCAACTTACTTGGGGAAACAAGAGCACTTCTTAAAGCCATCCCAGAGCAGAGACAGACATCTGAATCTAAGATGGTAAGTCACTAGAAATGCTCAGGGATGCCTGAAAAAGATGGGTGTCTGAGGTCATTACTGGTGGTGATGGAATTCTGACTGGGCCACCTATTCTCCGATAACACTCTCACTCATAATACAATAAATGTTCTTGTGATAAGAAAGGACCAGTTTTATCTTCTCTCCTTAGTAGGATTTGGATGGGAATTGTGAAAAAATCAACATAATGAATCTGCTCTAAATCCAAATAAAGGCTAATATCTTCCATGTTTGGGGGCAAAATAAGCAAGAGAGAAAATCAACCCATGTACCAATTGGGTTTGAAGTTATAGTAGCTGAAGAGCTGTGTGATGAATAGAATATTGGCAATGTGATGTCCTAATAGTCGAGATGGGATCATAGATTTGGAATAGGGAATGGAATTAACAATGGAATTAGGGAGCAGGACAACAGACTCAACAGAGATTAAGGTATTACAGATAAGATGATTCCCTGCATCTGGGAGCCAATTTATATAGATAGATTTCTGATGGTTCAAGATTTTAGTGGGACAAACACACATTTATATGACAAAAAGTAAGAAATCCGTACCATTGGGTAATAGTTAAAATTGCTTCAAACTTTCTCCTTAAATGGAACCATAAAACAGTGATCCCCAATATGACCACCATTGGCTGTGATAATCCACACAAAATAGTTTATTTCAGGTCTGAGCACTGACCAATAGCAGATAACTATTAGGTGATCATTATGGCAGGATTAAGGGGGAGATGAAGGACCAAGAGAGAAATTGTAGTAGAGATGGCTATCACAAGGCAGGCATCCATGTTGGTATCTAAAGTGACTTTGAATGGGTCAAAGGAGGGGCAGATTCCTCTCTGTGGAGTGTAGGGGCATCACAATATCCATAAAAGGAGGAAAGGGGGAGAATCTTCCAGCAGGAAAGGGAAAGGGTGCTTAGTCATCAAACCACAGGGCAGGCCAAAGGAAAACATCCTCCCTATTTCCTAAAGTGCAGCCAGGTGCATTGTGTACATCAGAAAATCTTCCGGGGTGGAACACAAGAGTTTAAATTGTATGAAAGTATTTTAACACTTCCATGTTTTCTGGGGATAAATATGCACCAGTACTGAGTAGAATAGAAAAAGGAAAACTGTAGAAACAGAACTGGATGAGAAAATGACTTCAGGGAGACAGGGAGGAAGAAATAGGCCTCTTGGAACATCAATGACAGGAAAATCCACTAACCCTATAAGATTTGGGGGAGAGCTTTCAGGTACACAGTCCTGGTAACCTTTATGACAGGTCACTTTATGCAGTTCCTATTCTACTAGAACATATCATTGCCAACTCCATAGAGCAAAGTCATGTATTAGCTCATGACACTGCTTTGAAGTCAGAGAAGCTGCATCTCTGATGAATGTGCTGTTGTCACATCTAGTCCCTTATATCAGTTATTATCAGTTCACTGTGATTACAGGGGTGGGGCATAAGACCAGAAGACACCTCTCATTGGAAGATCTTAACAACCACACCTGCAAAGTACAAAGCAAATTGTACCTGCAAAGCCTTGCAAGGTACAATTATCCCAGGTCCCAGGGACATCAGGAATTACATGATTTTGTTGTCAAGATAATTTCCTACTGGGCACTAAAGTTCTCTTTAGTGGGCACAGATGCTCTGGCTCCCAGTTTCAGTACAGAGATGGCACACTAATAATATAAAGCCTGCAGTGTAACACCGACACAGAAAATTTCCCCAAATTTGGGTGGTAGCCCCCCACATGCACAGATGCACACACACACACACACACACACACACACACACACACACTGTCAGTGAAAGATGAACCAACAAAGTAAAATGAATCTATCTAAAGGTGTAAGCTTGGTTTCGAGGATAGTGAAAGGCAAAAAGGCAGAGAGGAGTCTCAGTAAGGCCAGATTAATTAGGAAACCAAACACTGACTGTGAGTTTTGAGGTGCTCGTCCCCTCTGTTTCCCCATGTCAGAACACAAACACACACACCTATGACAACCAAAGGAATGATCGTACAGAAATAGGAAATCATCTTCCAATCACAATGACATCTGGTTCCCAAACAGCTAAGAACTGACTCTTGTTGATGCAAAAGACATGGTTGGGGGATTTCGCTCCTGAACACCACAATTTCTTTTGACTTTTCCCAACATACATCAAGGCAAAATGACATGTTCATGTCAACCCTCAGAAGGAACATGATGTAATACAGAGAAGAAATGGAAGGATTGCTCTAGGAGCAGCTGTTTGGCCCACAAGGAGGAAAATGTGCCACTTGCTGATGCTCCCCAAACAATCTCCTCAGAGGCTGAAAACTGAGGCAGAGATAAAAGGGAAAGTCCAAGCTGGCCATGCCCGCAGTGCCAAAGGGGTGGTGGTGAATTCAGAGATGTGACTTCCGAGGAGACCAAAGCTGGCCTGAAGACACAACATGTATTGGCTCAAGCACTGCCTAAAAGTCAACACTAAACTTGAAAGGTCTTGGGGTTGGATGAATCTCTTGTTGTGAGTTATCTCTTCTCTTCCTGAGCTACAAGTGAATAAAAATAGGTTTATCATTCTCAACCAAGCAATCAATGAGCCTCACTCTGCCTGGTCGTGCTTAAGAATGATGCATATGATAATTTTAGCAGCTAATGATTATAGTGGTGGCATGATTTTTGAGGTATTTTGCTGTCCTTTCATTAGAGCCCAGTTTTTCAATCTAATGGATCAGTCTTCTTCTCTTTCTGTAAAGCTCAACTATCTCAGGAAACATCTTTCTAAAAAATCCCTCCAGTATATTTCAAGTGGGATGATATTTCACAGCAATTTATGTCAATGAGCAGATTTGCGCCATGTCTGCTACGGAGAGGTACATGGAATCGGCGATGTTATCGCTCCCTACACACTTAAAAGCACACATATTATCATTATTTTTTCCACATCACAGAATTCTGGGAAGACAAAATGAAATATTTTCTTGGTGAGTACTGTTATTTAAAGTAAATGCTGATGAATCAGCCTCATGTTGTAAGTCAAGGGTAATATAACATTTATGGAAATCCTTATGAGCCAGAGATTTCAATAGACAACATCTCTTGCATGTTTTTATTTTGGGTAGGAGTAAGTAAATCGAGCCAAGCTCTGATTTCCAAAGATGATCCAAATGAACTGGTTTGTCATTAATACCCAGAAGTAATTTCTATCAGTTTGCCCCTACACTCCAAGGCCCACTTCACTCATTTAATTGTTTGTTTGTTTGTTTTGTTTTTGGGGTCACACCCGGCAGCACTCAGAGGTTACTCCTGGCTCTATGCTCAGAAATCGCTCCTGGCAGGTTCAGGGGACCATATGGGATGCCGGGATTCAAACCGCCGACCTTCTGCATAAAAGGTAGAAAAGGTCTTACCTCCATGCTATCTCTCCAGCCGCCCCCCACTCCACTCTTGTGCCCCTGAATTCACATTTGTGCCTATCCTCATGATGTGCTCTGTCTTTTTCTCTTTCACTCTCTCTCTCCTCTCTCTCTCTCTCTCTCTCTCTCACACACACACACACACACACAGAAGACAGAAGGATGCCACCTTTGAAGACTAATCTCTTTGCACGAAATGAAGCTTATGACCTAGCACCGGGGGCTGTGAGATGCGCCTCTCTCTAAGAAGACAGAGAGATGAAACAGCTGGCCTCCCTGCTCATTTCCATGTTGTGGGGGCCAAGACAAGGAGCAAAAAAGGACATGAATGATGGACATGTCACCAAAGTACTTCCAGAGCATTTTCCTGACAACTGTCCCCAGCGCAAGTGTCTGCATTCAGGAGGACGGCACTGTGGAGAGTCTTGTATATCATTTATAATGGATACGGCTGAGGCTCTTGATATGAAAGATAGGTCCATGATAAGCATCTCCTACATAATAGAAAAAATGTCTGTGGTGCATTAAATAAAACAACTTTTTAAAAGGGCCTGGGAGGAAATGGGTGTGTTTTAAAAAGATTGATTAGTTCTTTTTGGCAAAAAAAATTAGCCACTCCCCATATTCCAGACATATAGGTTTTTCTAATTTACACACACACAGAGATAGACAGATAGATAGACAGACAGATAGATGATAGATAGATAGATAGATAGATAGATAGATAGATAGATAGATAGATAGATAGATAGATAGATTCAACATGGAGGGCAAAACTTCCCCGCTTCATAATTTTCTGCTTAAAAACCTCATAAACACATATAAAAGTAGGAAAATAAGCCAACTCCTGGAGTCTACAACCAGTTTATAAAAAAAAAATCCATGCCAGACTCAACCCTACTAGACAATAGAGGAGTTTGGGTCATTCAGTTCTGAGACAACAACCTGTCCATGGAATCCTGACCAGGTGGTGGATGATATGGATTTGTCCTTGTTAAATTTGAATTTGAATCACAGTGTCTGAACTTCAGAGGGTCCCTATGGGAAATTACTTCCCCAGAGCCTCTGCCAGGGCTATGATAGTTAAATAATGCAACTGGGGTGCAACGCACTGTGACTTAGTGCAATAAGTTTGCAAATCATATTTCTATTGATGTGTGGCCACTTCTCTTTTGACAACTTGTACTCAGCAGCATGGTCTGGTAGTATGGCAGCCATGACCCGATTGGTGGCTGCGGCTTTTGCTGTGCACATATTTAGCTTTTGTTGTGCATATATTTCCCAGACTCCCTTGCAGCTAAGTTGATCTCATGTAAGTCATTCTGGCCAATGAGGAAAAAGTGTCATGGGACCACACTGGCCTATACAGGGAGCATCGATGTGAGGACTCCATGTTTTCTCCTCCTTAGCTCTGCCAGCTCTGCCACATACTCTGTCAGTATGTGTCAATGAGAGTAAAAATCCCAAGCCCAAGATTATTCTCTTGGAAGAACATTCAGAAGAGATGCTTTATTGCAGTGAACTTTCTGAGACGAGAGAGAAACACACAAATGATGACTGAGATATATGGTGATGCTTATTAAGACATCATGAACTAGCTCATGCTCACTCAGAGATGACCAACTCTCTGCCATGCTGTCAGAGATGTTCAGAGATAGTCAAAGCCAGAAATCTGGATGATGCTGATGATAATGTGAGTTTCTACAGTGCTCCAAGTTACCAGAAATTTCTTTTTCTTTTTTTTAATTAATTCTCTGGAATATCTTCTGTTTTTAAAGCAATTAGATAAAGCTGCAATCCTTCTCTGCGAGACTGCAGTGGCAGTAAAATACAGTTAAGCAATTTTTCTCCCTCAGACCACAGAATATATATTCTAAACTCACATCACCCTGGCAGATTTTCTACAATTGTACCTACACGTGAAATGAATCAATGAAGAAGATTTCTTGGAAGATGATCTTTCCTTGCTCCCAATATCCAAAAAGCACAAGAGAACAGCAGCAACCTGGAGACTGTCTAAAAAGGACCTGAAGTTTGTGTTAACATGTTCCCGGGGCCCTTGATGTGAGAAGGGGGCCATGGAGAGGAAGCAGTGATGAAGGGAGATGGGAGGCTGGGGGAGAACATGCCGCAGTTGCATGCAGCCAGAGAAGCTGATTTGGCAATTTAGCATCCTTAGGCTTTCCAGTGACATAGCAGCTCAGCGTGAGCCGTCACAGGAGGAGAGAGTGACACTCTTTGGGATAAACTCTGTCAACCCCAGAATCATCTCACTTCCCCTAAAGAATGTGCACCGCCCCTCCTTGAGTTACTTGGAAGTGTTCCTCAGACGTACATAATTTCATGGATAAGAGAATGGCAATTTCACCGAATTTAAATGACAAAGCCACATAGGGCTTAGATTCTAAAAAAACAACAACAGACTTTGTCCCAGGGATCACAGAAGTGTGGGTATATGAGACCAGGAGTGGGGGCCCCTGAATGAGCCAAGAGGAGATTTGAACATCGTAGAGTTAAAGGGAATGAATGAGGATCCAGATGTGCAGGTGCAACTCTGTCCAGTGGTGGAAAGAGTCTTCATGGGGGCTCTTGGGGGCCCCTTGCTACTGGGTGGTCTGGTTGGGGGGCTTTATAAGCATTAAGAAGCAGCTGGGCGACAAGGGAAGCAGGTCCGACATTAGAGGAAACCAGCCCTGTAGTTAGGAAAGGGATTGTTTGCAATTCTCTGCAGTCTTACAGGAGTGAGTCAGAGTGCCCCCGTGTGGTTCCAATAGGGCTCACTGAAATAATGCAGGTAGAATGCAGTCAGGAGCACGGGATACGTTTTCAGACACTGTGGGTGAACCCGTGACATCTTCTATCCTTCAAAAGCCAGGGAGGAAATATTTCTCCAGAATTGGACACCACCGAAATGGACAAACACAGAGGAATAGTCTTTAGAAAGCAAAGCAGATCATGTTTCTACACTGGGAGAGAGGCAAGTGACATGCAAAATTGTGTTTATAGGAATGATTTGTTTTGAGGCAGGAAATGCTGGTAAGAAGAAAAGACGAATTTCTGGAGGATGAAGATAAGGGGAAACAGTGACCTGTTGGGGTTAGAAATCCTGAATGGGCTCCCCTGTCTTTCATGAATGTTGTAAATATCCCCTCAGCCCTGCATGTTTCTTTTTGCAGAACCCACATATGAGGTCTGAGCTGGGGTTGTTTTCCCAGTACAGGAAGACCTGCCCATATAGGCATGAGGCCCCAAGTTTGATCCTTAACCCACGTATGTGTCAATTGCAAGTTAAGGGCACTGCCCACAGGGGATCCCAAGCACCATAGGTGATTTTAGTTGCACCCACTCAAAGATCATGCTGCTGAGCAGTGGGTAATGCCACCATCCTGGCCAGCCTTAGTCAGTGCAGAAACAACAACCACCAAGGAAGGTGCCAGAAAAGCCTCTTACTTGGTCCCACCAGGATGTTTATTTCCAGTCACATTCTGCTCAGCAACTCCCATTACCATTTCCTACCAGGACTCAGAGAAGCAGGAGATCTCGAGCCAAATTGGTGAGCTGCTATGTGCATGGAATCCTGTTCCTGGGTAGCAAAAGAAAATAAAGTCCGGAGGTGTGTAAACAAGGTTTTAATTTCCCAGTGATGTCTCAATCCTGCTGCAATTTTCCCCGAGAGGTCCCTAGACACTGCACCACAGCCCAGCACTGTCCCACCTGCCCCATATCATTATTATTGTCATCATCAGTGAATGGGGCTCACCCCCCCACAAGGAATAG
Source organism: Crocidura indochinensis (assembly GCA_004027635.1). Lineage (NCBI taxonomy): Eukaryota > Metazoa > Chordata > Mammalia > Eulipotyphla > Soricidae > Crocidura > Crocidura indochinensis. The sequence goes on along the minus strand of PVKC010024316.1, from coordinate 244 downwards.
CTACCAAAATGCACAAGGTGGATTTAACTTAGCAGGTACTAAGCACATGGTATCCACCAGCACTCCAAGAGCTTCTTGCTCTGAGGACAAAGGCATTAGGGGGAGGAGAAAGCAGCCCTTTCAGTCTCTTTTTTCCCCTGCAACCCTCATGTTTCAATTACTTTGCTGACCAGCTAATGATCATTCATTACGGGGGGCTTAGCCATCATGTACAAATTTAAGCTGATCCTTTCCTTTTCCCTCT